>VXBU01018960.1:35383-158218 GCA_013400315.1 Bombycilla garrulus | reverse complement strand
TTTTACTTTTAAAAAAATGCAAACCAACCAAATAATGTTTTCTCACTTTGAAGAGCTGGCCCTTAAAAACATCTTTTCCAGTGTAGCATCTCTCAGGATCCTGTGAAATGCTGTAGTTTGCATGGTGGAGAATTCAGGATCCACTCATGACTGGGGAAGGCTGGATTTCTGAAGAATTAAGTGCAATTCAATTCATCAAATAACAGGGAAATGCACTTCATAGTAGATTACACCAAAAAAACAGCTAGAGTAAGGGGCACTTGAAACTTCAAAATTCTTGTTCTTTTGCATTTTTAAAGGAAATTTCTTTTTTATAGGAAGATAGAAGTTTTTGTTTCAAGGGCAGGAATGAGTTAACTAGGAAGAAAGCTTTGTTTTTATATTCCAAGTCCTGTGAAGTGTTGCGTACACTCTCTTTAATATTAAACGTGATCTTCAATACCTCAGAGGTATGTCTGCATTGCATTCATGGTGGTGACTGCTGAGCACCAGAGCTGTGGCTGAGCTCATTTCTGGCTGAGAAATGTTTTTGATTTGATCTCTCTGAGCCAGCCTGGATGAGGACAGCCATAACCAGAGATTCAGCAAAGGGTTATTTATTACTTACCCTGTGTGCCTGCACTGAGCTCCACACCAGCATGGGGAGCCTGCAGGCTCATGCCAGGTTTTTGGGGCTGTGGTGCAAACACCCTCCATACTCAAATGATCAAGGCTGCCTCTGGGGTGTTAGGATAGCTTTAAGCTGCACTTTTCATCCCCCAGTTTCCCTGCCACGTTTCCAGTCTCAATTTTGTTAGCTGTCACTGACAGAAGGATGAAAAGGTGAGTTTTCAGCTGGCCCGCACTTAAGTTGGCTTGATGCAATTGTGAAACCAGAGTCAGTGAAAGTGTGTCCCATTCATACTTACCTCAGATTGATCAAATACAATGGTTTGGACTATTACATTTACTTCATAGATCACTTTGCATTTCAGAAGTATCTGTCATGCTCCTGGACGTCATTGTTTCTTAAAGGAACTTTGTATTTTCTACACCATTAAAATAAATTTTTCTTTACTGTATTTGCTCAAATATTAAACTTAATGTCATGACTTGAAACCTGCAGTTATTTGTAGAATTTATTTTGAATCAATACTTAAAGTTCTAGTTTTAATATCTGTTTTTGCAGTATTTGTGGTAAGAGATAACATGGATTCTCGTCTTTCTTTTGCAGTGTGGCTTTAGTATAGCATGAAGACACGATTTACTGATTAAACCATGGAATATTTTAGTGAAGGGGAAGGATGGGGATCAAAGAATCAGACTGCTACCTTTAATAGCAGCCCACAGACAGACAAAGCTGGGGGTGTTTTTGCATTCTAAGAGCAAACAGGCTTAGTTAAATAAGGTCTCAATCTATAGAAAATTTCTCCCAAACTGAAAAAAGTTAGAAAGCCAACATCTGACCTTGGTCATTTTACAAGGGATTTTCCCACATTTTAAAAAGAACCCAAAAGTGTGAAATACAAAGTAATAATCATTCAGTATGAAACAGTGAAAACAGTCCATGTGCACAGACACAAAAAGTGATTTTAATCTGTTCATGTAACCACCTTTCAAATTGCAGGCAGATCACACATTCCGTATCAACAAAAAGGTAGAAAATATTTTCAGTAGCTTTAGCTTGATATGCATAGTTTAACACCAATATTGAACTCTGTATGTATTATACAAAGATCATAGTAAGTGCACTTCCTTGCATTGATTTACTTCTTATGGCACAGAGGTTTTCTATACTGCTGAAGAATCACCAGAGCAGAGTGTTTAATTGCTACCGCAAAACCTGAACTGATTTATAGCAAAAATGGCATCATCAGTATATTTTAGTTCAACTTTAGAAGCCTAATAACTAAGGATTTAAAATGATCATGTAAACATTGTCACAGAATTATGAAGTAGGTATGTGAGAAATTATTCTTCAGTTCAATTAAAAAAATAAAAAGAAACAATTCCCCATATTCTTGGGGGGTTTTTGGGGGGGAGGATGGGGGTAAATTGTGCTACTATGCTAAATTATGCTGCTGCATAATTTGTATAACTTCAGGTTGATTTCCAGAAGCCTTTGTCTGTCAGACTAAAATTTGGACCTAATTTATAGAAAGTTATCCATGGAATGAGTATTTTGCTTAGTTTTTTTGGTTTTGTTTTTGTTTTTTTTCTGGTTGTAGCACTGCAGACACCATATCCTAGGTGTGGTATCAAGTGCTTTGTGTAGTCATCAAGGTTCAAACTCTGCTGAAAGTCTACTTCCCAAGTGAAGCTGTTACTTTAATATTCCACAGTGACGGCTTTGGTTCTGAGATATTCATGAAGAGCTTCTTCACCTGTACAAGCATAATATTCACCTGTTAGAACAGCAGCTAAATGGATTTTGTTAGACTGTAACTATCATTAAGAAAAAATTTGAAATACTGTAGCCAATATTTGAGTCCTTAAGGAACAATGAAAACTAATCACCTTCCCACTGTGATTTATAGACCTGGTTTGACAAGAGGCCAGACCCAACGGATGTGGAAGAAACAGGAACATGAATTTAACAAGCAGTTCCCCAAGTAGCAGTGGTCTTTAGATGGCCACTGGGGCCCATAGCTGAATTTATGAACTTTGCTTCTCCTCCATTAAAGGAGAAGCTGTGTGAAAATCAGTAATCTTTTTTTCCCTGACACCATCACTCAGTTTGGTTTCAGGAAATGTCTTTGGAGATCTCAAAAGCAAAAATCTGTTGTGTGAATGAAATTTGGTTTTCCTTTTTTCTCAGCCATGAAGCTTGATCTGTCCAGATTTGTAAAGCTTCTTTGACAGAGTGGACTTCAGTTTTCTAAAAAGTTGTTTTGAAAAGAAGATATTTTTAATGCATCTTTTTCTGTGGCTGTTGGCAAATTTTGGTGACGTTTTAAGGTACAAAAAAAGTTTCCCGTGCTCTTACTTAGAGGAGAGGCCTAAATTAGCATTCTCTCTGAGGGAAAGAATACTTTGGCCAATACCATTGTTACTGGACACCCTTTTGTAACCTGTACAGAGCTCTGGACAAGCTGTAATTTATTTGTCTGCTCTCAGAGCAGTTGGAGAGGAATATTCTGTGCTATTTAGCAAATGTACAGGAAAGCCTGAATGGGAGGTATTGAAGTGGAAATATTTAGGGAAGGAGAGGAAGGGTTACTGTAATTGGAGGAATGTGGGAGATGCAGGAAATGCACCCATAGCTCATGTTTTACTAGATATACTGTACCCAGGCAAAATGCTTCTTTCATTGATTAGGACTTTTGAGACAAGAAATGAGGGAAGGAGACAACTTACCTAAATCTTTCCCAAAGCCAGACAGCTTAAATCCACCAAATGGTGCTGCCACATCAGTTTTATTGTATGTGTTGATAAAAACTGTCCCAGCTTCTAGCTTTTCACTGATGTAGAGAGCTTTGTTTATGTCTTTTGTGAAAACTCCTGAAGCTAAGCCATACTCTGTGGCATTTGCCCGTTGCAATACTCCATCGACATCCCTGTGGGGAAAAGAAATTATTTAATTGCAAGTATGTAAAATAAACAACTGTTAGCAACCTTTCACCTTCAGTATCATTAAAGCAACTTTTCACAAGGCCTTTTTTCTCCAGTGATCTTTTTTAAAGATGACTTATTAAGGACAAATCTGTCGATCTGACAGATCCACGGAAATTCACACTCTTGCTTCAAGCTTGTGAAGCTTGTAACCTCACATTTCAAAGGTTAATATCTACACTGAGAAATGCCATGGGAAGTGTTGCTACTGTACAACTTGGGAATTAGAGCAATACAAAAATGCCTGTAAAGCAAAGCATGGCAGCAGATGATGAATCAGTTTGCTAAAATTTTGTCCACCTTTACAAGTTAATACAGATTAAAAGCCAGAATTTAAACTGCTGTCAAGACAACTTTTCAGGCCATTTCCAGAGTGCTATTTTCTATCTGCATCTCATCTCCATATAGCCTCAAAAATCAATAGTAGTTTAAAACTTTAAATTCAATACAGTCCTTTAAGACTACAGAATTTTTGGATGTGAAGTGTTATCTACGTTGCTGGGTCTTAACTTTATTATCAAACTGCAGAAGATGAAACCTGATGGAAATACTCATGTGAAGTCTCTATGTAGGGTTTTCATCTCATCTGTATGTTAAATAATTCTTATGATCTGGAATGAAAGATATTAGAAATGACAGTTTACAAAATATATAGAGGAATTTTCATTTGCAACAGTAATGTGTCAGTGTTACACAATACACAACACTGCAGTCTTCTGTAACAGGAAAAGTAAGTAATTCCTCTGGAAAAAATACACATTTTGTAATTTGATCAAGCTGTTGAATTACCACACAAACTTCTCTAAAACATTTCGCTGAATACTACTAGGTATTCAAATTGGTCTAAAAAGATTTAACAAAATATTGTATATGCTGTCAGTTCTTCACTTAGGATGAAAATGGGAAAATAAAGTTTCTTAACAGTAACCAGAGGAGAACATACCCGTCTTTAAATTTAGAGATGACCATCACAGGACCAAAGGATTCTTCCTGGGCAATATACATATGGTCTTCAACATCTGTGAATACAGTGGGTTCCATGAAGAAACCTAAGGAGAGGATAGAGCAGCATTATAATTGCAACTTGAAAAGGAAAATAGCTATGAATGAAGTATGAACGGAAATGCACGCATTTCCAGAGAAATGGCAGACAAAAGGGTCATAGAATGGCATGTATTGATCAGTGACAACTTGTGCTGTTCCCTGCCAGGCCAGAAGGTCTACATGCCACAGCCCAGGGACTCCTTGGGGAAAGACTCTGTGCTCCGAAACCGAGAAGACAAGGTTACAGCAAGTCAAAGAGGCGACTTTTCTTGCTACCCAACAAGAAGATGGATTTCAAGATCTAAATAAAGATCTCATAACATACTTCATTTGCACAGCTTCTCAATATATGAGACTTGAAAGCTCTGTGGTATCATGGGCTTACCTGGTACTATTCCCATGATACTGCAACTCCACAAAATACAGCTGAGACAATTGTGACAGCTCTTGCATAAAGAGTAGAAATTCCAAATACCTCTGTAAAGTATTTTACCTGGTCTATGTACTTGTCTTCCTCCATGCA
The DNA here is from genome assembly GCA_013400315.1 of Bombycilla garrulus. Classification (NCBI taxonomy): domain Eukaryota; kingdom Metazoa; phylum Chordata; class Aves; order Passeriformes; family Bombycillidae; genus Bombycilla; species Bombycilla garrulus. The sequence continues at coordinate 153,060 of VXBU01018960.1, read as the reverse complement.
CTAGAGTGGCTCCTTCTTTTACTCCAGTTTCACAGTAGTGCAGCAGCTTTTCCAAATGTGCCTTGTGATTTTGCGGACCATGATCTGTAGATCTGTCAAGTGGGTCACCAATTTTCATCTTTTTTATTTCTTCAACCTATGGGTTACCCAATTGAAATGAAGTTACATAACACAGCAATATTGTTAAAGTCACCAGAAATTCAGAATGCTGCATTTTTTGTTGCTATGCAGATTGAATCTAAGAAATTACTGGATTCTTAGATATGTTTCTCCCTTTTTAAAATAAGGCTTTGTCTTTTGTTTCATATCCTCTAATTCTGAAAGTTTTTGATGCTTTGTCCATGTGTGTATTCTCTTCTGCTATTAAGACAGGCACTTAAAATGTTAACTTTTACCAACAGTAAATGACTTAAGACAGCAATTTCCTTTTCTTAAGCAAAAAGTGAATGAATTCTCCAGTGGCACCATGATGAAAGTGAATGAATTCTCCATGGCAACTATTGGATTTTTAATGGTGACCTTTGTATTATTCTAGCTATGCTTCCAATATGCCTTTTTTTTTTTTTCAACTTTACAGGAGCCTTCTTAATCACATTGGCCTGAATTCAGTAATTATTTGTAATCTTATTTTCCTAGTCAAATATGAACTATCACTGAAGGTACAACATCTATTTAACTGTCACTTATCTGTGCATTACTGGTGCAAATAACTCCCTTCAATACTTCCTTTTAACCCTGTAAGAGGTTCCTGAGAAGCAGCACTGTCTATCATAAGCAATAATGAGAAATTAAGCAATTGAAAATAAGAAACACAGGTGTCTATAAAACTAGTGGATCCTTCTGCCACAGTAAAACGTGCTTAAACTGCAGTTCTTGAATATCTTACCACTTTTCTAACAAACTCATCATGAATTGATTCTTCCACGAAGAGCCTGCCAGCTGCAATGCAGTTTTCTCCTTTGTTGAAATATACTGCTCCCATACCCTGATCAGGAAAAAAAAACATTAATATGTATGTGCATTTTGTTCAGTCTCCCTTCCATTCTGTTCCCTTAGGTTGCATGCAGTGTTTGGGACCCCAGCAGTTTAATGCTTTATGTAAAAGGATATCACTAACGCAACATCTTATTTATGAACTTTGAACATAGGGTAGGTAGGGAAGATGAATTATTATGATTGATAAGTGAAGAAGGATGGATGGATGGATGGATGGATGGATGGATGGATGGATGGATGGATGGATGGATTGAAAAGTATATGGCAATAGGGAACTCAGTTCTTTGTTTTGTTGTAATTTCTAATGTATACTTCTTGTAGTACTGCCTTTTTGGGGCAGCACAAACAGTTAAATTTTGCTGGCATAAAGGAATATCTGAGTCTGTTTTCTAATAGATGTCAAGGTTTTTCATGCAAAGGATCCCTGGTGTTTTTTTGCAAGTCAAGAAGAATACTGTGAGGATGTGCCCCAAAGGCTTTGAATAAATTTTACTTCATAGTAACATTACCATTTTTACGGCTCTGTCAAGTTCACAGTCACTGAATATAATCAATGGTGATTTGCCACCAAGTTCAAGGGAAACTTTCTTCAGGTTAGCAGCTGCACTGTTAAAAATAAAAATAGTCATATAAACCAAAAATAGTAATATAAACCCAATTTTTAATATCTTTTTTCCTTTATTTCCTTTGAATCATAACTAGTGAAAATATATAAACATCTATTGTCCAGTAGTGACCAGGTAGAATTCTACATAGTGAATTCTACATAAACAATAGTTAAGCTTTTTCATTATTGCTACATGCACATTATAGCTAGTAAGATACTTCAGAACCAAACTAAGCAGGGTTTATTAATCTTTTGCTGAGAGTACCTCTTCATGATCTCTTTGCCAGTTGGTGTTGAACCAGTGAACCCAACTTTGCGAACATCTGGGTGTTCAGAGAGGTGCTGTCCCACTAAGCCACCTATTAGGGTGAGGAAAGCAGTGTAACTGGATGGTACACGGATAATTTCTACTAGTCCAGCAGCAGCACTGTAACATAGAAGGAGCTTACACAACAAATCAAATACAGTATCACATCCTTATTTATATTTGCAGCATAATTTCATATGACTACAGAAAACTTGGATCCCATTAGTGTCTCCAAATTTTTCCATCTGTCTAGATTAAAGAGCTTCTGAATGTTCCACTGTAGGTAGAATAATCTAATTTGTAACGAAGCCTGCACCCTATAATTACTTTGTCACTCTTCTTCTTTTAGGGGAAGGAGTGACATCAGGCAACACAGTGTAGACTATGAATATGCATTTTACCAGCTTGCTTTAGGTCTCACAGTCATATCTGATGATAAAATTAGGAGAAAAAATGAAGCTTTACAATAAAGCAAAACATGCTTCTCTGTAGTACATTTTTTTTTCCAGAGTGTTTGTGTCAATTGCGTGAAATTGTGAAAGGTGTAGGCTAACAGCTCCTCACTAACTAAAGCCAGATTTTTCCAATTCTCTTCTGGAAACATGGAAAATTGCTGCATGAAAAGATGCAGGTCTAGTACCTATGAGCGCACTTATGTAACAGATCTTCAAAAAGGTGAAGAAGTTCACCAGTTTTAGCATGACCTCTCCTAGAAAAATGATGAGTTGAAGTTTTACCTGAACCAGGCAGAATATTTATAACGCCCTTAGGAAATCCAGCTTTAGCTGAGAGTTCCGCAAACTTCAAGGAAGTCAGAGGCGTGACCTAAGTAGACACATTTAGATTAGGTCTCCTATTTTAATCAAATGCATGATGACACCTTTTACATTCAATACATCTTAGTTTTGATACAATATTCACCTTCTTACAGTATTGGTAAGTTAGAAGTGATGGCTTCTTTTGGAAAATAATCGATTATTGAAAATGAGATTAGCACCAGAGCAGAATTGTAGTCAATAAATACTTTGTACCACCATGGCAGTTTGTATTATTACAAATGCACTTTCCAATATAAGGCACAGTCAGCCTATGACAGATCAGCCCACAGGTGAAATCTGCTATATTGCCTAAGTCATTTTGCCTGAGCAGGGGCATCTGGGCCCTCTGTATATTTCTTTTTGCTCTTACCTGAGCTGGTTTGAGTACAAGGGTGTTGCCTGCAGCCAAGCACGCTGCGCTCTTCCATGCAAGCATCATCAGTGGGTAATTCCAGGGGATAATAATTGCACAGACACTTCAGGTAGGGAAACACAGGGAAAGATTACATATTTGATGGCAGCTTTTCAATGGCTTTTCTGCATGTCAAGGCTGCCACTAAGAAGAAAAAGTGATACTCACCCAATTGGCTCTTTCTTGGTGAATGTTAGATTATGGTTTGGCCGGGCCTGGTTAATTGGAATTGTAGTACCCTAAAAGACAGAGGAGGGATAAATCTTCATACTGATTAATAATTTTTAGTACAAATGTATTTGCATCTAAGCATGTTTCAGAAATCTACATAGTAGTCTTCAAGACCACAAGCATTTTTGCATCAAGGAAAGAGGCACAGATGCTTCTACTGTATGATTTCCTACTGTGGATATTGTAATCAAGTCCTGATTGTCAGCTGGATGAAATAACAGCATAGATTAAAAAAAAAGTATGGGAGAACATAAAGTGAGGGTCTGATAAACAACAAAAAAAAAAAAGGATTATATTCTTGATTGGTCTTAAAGATACTAGAGGAAATGCTCTTGTGCCATCAAGCAAACTCACCAGCCTTGGTCAGACTGTAGCACAGCACAAGCCTCTGCACTTACCTGCATGATGAGCACAGTGACATTCTGTCCCATGAATAATCAAGAGCTGACCAAGCAAGTATATCCACGGTGACACCTCAGCTGATTTCTTAGATATTTAGAGCCACATTCTAAATCCATATTCTCCAGCTGGATTTGGACTATCCTTTTGTATTGACAGGGAGAACCATTCTAGGTAAAATTCTAATTTTGAGGTAGTTTTTGGTTCCTCAGTTATTTTTTTCCTTTTACTACTTTTTGGCACTGTTTCAGAACAATAACAACAAAAAAGAAATGTAGAGAAGCACTACCATTGATAATTTCCTTTACACATTCACTTGCCTGAATTTTGTCACACCATCCAGCAAAGTATCTGAATGTTTGCACAGACATTCCAATATGAGTCTTCAGAGCTAAAGTGTAGACAGCTCCTGAGTCAATGGACTCTATTGTTGCTAACTCTTCTTGATGCTCTTCCATCAGGTCTGCAAGTCTTTAATAAAAATGTTAAAAATCCACATCAAAGGAAAATGACATCTAACTGCTGACAGCCTAAATTATATTAGGTGTGGCAAAGAAGCACAATCAAAATAGCATTCCCACTAAATTTGGAGGTGGAGCCACTGCTCCTTAACATCAGTAAGGGATTGAACAAATTCCCATTATTCTGCAAATGTCTTTGCACTCTCTGCAAACTGCAAACTCACTTGAGGTGTTAAGAAAGGCTATAGTAAGTATTACCAAGTTGATAATAACTATCAAAGTGTCTCAAAAATACATCTGCACAGATTGATACCTGTATTTATGAGGCACTACTGTTAATTTAGTGGTCTCCTTTTCAGGTCTCTTTGCATCAATGAATTTTCACATTCAGTCCTTCACATTTTCTCACACACATTAATGTTTTTCTTCAGCTTCCTTCTGTGATTTTCTACCCAGACATACAATCAATGCCCCTGTGTGATTTTAAAAGCTTAAAAAAGTGCATTTGAGATCCTGTAAAGAGTATTCAAAACTGGGTGTGAAACCTGTGAATTTTTTCCATTATGTAAATTCTGGCCATTTAAAGCATTTGCAGAGACGTGGGGAAATGTTCTTTAATACCTGTTTTAAGTGTATCTTGGAGACTCAGCTCCAGGTCAGGGCAGTGGCAGTGTTGTGTAAGAGAATGGATTTGGGCATGTCAGGGACAAAGGAGAAGGTTACATTTAAAGTGTGCTTAATATCTTCTATTAATGATTCCTTAAGACAAAGAAACAGAGCTGTGACTTTTAGTGGCACACACATTCTCTTTGCCTCAGCACTCAAAATCTCCAGTTTGAACAGAGGCCAAAGAAGAAGAGGCCTTATTTCAATTAGGGTGGTCCAAAGAGAGCTTTTATCCACTAGCAATGGTTTGCAACATAAACACTCTGGTGTTTTATCCTAGGGAATGAGTTCCCTAAACAAAGCCTTTAAGGATTATTCAAGGATAACCTATGCAGTGCAGGGGGTTATTACTTTCCATTATAGCTATTCCTGCAAATCTTCCAAGTGTAAAACAGAGCAGGAGTTTTCCTGCCTTAAAATTTTCTCTTTAGGGCAGAGTTAACTTGGTCTCTCAAGCACTCTACATTCCTGATACAAATTAAACACAAGTTTATGCATGCTTTGAATATGTGCACACTTGTGAAAAACTTAAGTGACCAGGTGTATTTAATGTTCAGTTCTGACTTGCCCGTTTTCTCTTGTGATGACTACTGACTGTGTAAGAGTTCTGCAGGCCTTTTTCCATAGCCTGGTCACACACTTTATAATATAAGCAGAATTTTTGGCTTTGCTTTCACTCTTTTGCTAAGATTCCTGCAATGTCTTGTAAAACGTGTGGCATTTTTTCAGGAGTAGCAGCCTAAAAAAGTAGCTTCTTTACTCATGTCTACTCATTCATTGGCGTGTTTAGACCTGAAAAAGCAACAAAAGCTTTTCATATAGCCCATTAAAGAAGCTTTCTTTATATGGAAGCTTTGATGATTCTAGTCACCTGAAGTTTGCAGTGTTCTCCCTGTGCTTGTGAGAAGCATCATACTCCATATGGAGAATCTATAATAATTGGGATTTTATTAGCTGCCTCCAGTATCAGGCTCACACTATTTAGTTAGCATCACAATCTTTCTAAGATTACCTATTCCTCTTCAAGACTCAAACCTCACCATTAAAATACCATTAATTCAACAAAACCTCTGCTTTTCTTCTGAACCAATAGCAACACGGCCAAAAATAAGGACCAGGCATTAAGTAGACACAGTGAGACAGATAAAAAAAAGATAAAAGTGTCTCAAGTAAATGCTGGAATCAGCTTAGAGAGTTTCTGCACAAAAACAATTCTTCCACTACAGACTGTAGCACATCTCTACAGTGGGTCTTTAGCCAGATTCTGGCATATGATCCTGGAAAAAATCTATAATCCATTACAGTCTACTTCAAAATTAGTGGCAATGTAGCTGTGTATTTACTGTATGGAATGCACATGCAGTCAGTCTACCTAAATCAGGTAGACTGTTTCTAAAGTTTAGCCTCATTTATATGGAAGGATGAGGGGCTACAAGGGAATTCTCCATCCTTGCAACGAAACTCACATAGATTATATGAAGACATCAAGTATTTAAAATATATTTTTTCTCAAATTCTTTGCTTCCATTCATAAATGGAAATGGTAACAAAAGAATGGTGACATTGAGAGACCACAAGATTCTTCTCTGCCACAAGAAAGGTTGACCAGTTAAGAGCTGAGGCTGGTAAACTCAAGTCAATCAGGGGGTGAAAAGATGGCTAGTCTGGATCCTCTGACAGTGGGATTATGAACATCCATCATATTCAGAAAACCTATACAACAATTCTTCAGAGAAACAAAACAAGATTTGAGAAAATTAAACAAATGCAAGCTGTCTTGTACATACTTGTACAGGAGTCGCCCTCTTTCCCTCGCATTCATCTTCCTCCATTCACCATTTTCAAATGCCTCCTTTGCTGCTGCCACTGCCTTGTCAACATCAGCCAGTGAGGCAGAAGACACACTGGCTATTACCTGTGCAGAGGTAGCATTGTGTTAGCTCAAGAAGAAACACTGTGATGCAGAGTGTTACTCCTTCCTTTCAAACTTCTTGACTGGGTATAAGCAAATACTTAATATCCTCAGCTGTGGCAGTTGTCACGGGTGAGCCAGACTGCAAAAGGTTCAGACACAACTGAGGTGGCAGAATTTGAGGGACATTGCAGGGACTCAGATTCCTCAAGCTTTGTTCTTCAAAGCAAGATGCACTGTCCCACTGAATCTCACTTTCTCTTTCCATGTGTAAAACCAATACAATACTACAAAAGCTGGAAGTCTTTATATGTGGTATCACAATCTAATATCTAAACATGCTAAAACAAATCCCACATGTTCCATTTCTAAGGAATGGAACTTCTGTTATCTTATACCACCATAAACACAAAGTATTTTAAGATTATTGTGTTCTATAAAAACACACATTGTTAATCCTAATACAAAATTGTTATGACTTCCATTCTATAATGAGTTTCAGGAAAAGTATCAGAGTCTGACTTCTGATGATAATGAAATTTGTGTCATTTATTTCAGCAGAATTTATTTACTCTGGAATTAAATGGCAACTACATGAACATCAAAATCACTTCTCTTATTTATAATTCAGAGTTATGAGTTGCTCAACCAATATTGGGTAGTTCAGAACTGGAGTGCAACAGTATGTATTTTCCTATTGAAAAGTTATTTTTCTTACTGGGAATTTAAAGGGACATTTTAATGTCAAACTTACGCTAAAGTATCAGATTTATTAAAAAAGTAAGAAAAAAAAAAGGCAAGTTGATTACTGACAGGAAATATACCAAATATCTTAAAAGAAACACTTCTAAAACTTCAGCAATTTCTGTTTGCAAAGCTAAGCAAGAATGAAATCAAAGTAAAATATTCAGCTGGATATGAAAAATAATGTAATAATGAAATTGGAAATAGATTCATTTTGCTTTACAGCTTGACTCAAATGGAAAAAATTGTAGAATATGCAAAATATTAAACAAATTGAAACAAAATTACTTCTAAAGGTTGTTTAATTTAGTATTTTTTTTAATTAGCAATATTCAGGTAATGTTTGAGATAAACTGGTATCAATCATATTTAGAAATTACTTACTGATCCATCCGCTGGATTTACAGTGTCATATGTTTTTCCATCATCAGCATCTATAAATTTCCCATTTATGAAACATTGGTATGGCATATTCACAGTCATGTTGTTCATAGTTTTTGAAATCTGGGTGAAATAAACAACAAATTGCTTTAAATTTATAATAACTAAGATTTTAATGTAGATTAACAAGCAATTGATATCTGCAGCCAATATCCAGACACATTTTAGCCTGTATATTTTTAGTCTATAGGCTGTTAGAAGTAAAATGTATTGGAAAACAAATATAATATATAGAAGTTTGTATAACCAAGTAGTTCTTTGCTTTCCTACTGCGTCAAGCAGCCTAATAAAATGCACTGTCTGCCCTCCCCAAGAAAGACTAAGGAATAAGTGCAAAATAAAAGGTCTTACATAATCAATGACTAACTCTTCTTCTCTGTCTTCTCCTCTGAGTTTTCTGACAACCATCTGAATGAAGTCTCCAAACTTAGTGGCCATGTACACATCTTCATTTTGTAGCTGAAGTCCGCTGTGCTTCTGTTTGATCTCTTCTAGCATTCTAAACGTTTTGAAGGAGAAGGTTTAATTAAAAATGAAAGAATTCTCCACATAATTGAATCACTAGGAGGTCAAAAAGGATCAAAACTGGGCCTCAGTTTGTATGCATGTGAATACGTGTGTGTGTTTCTCTGACAAGGGCACAGAAGTTATGCATTTTCCTGAAATCTGTTGGTTTAATTGTGGATGCTATGAAAAACAAAATGTCACTTCTGGAATACTTTTCAGTAAACTTCTGAAAATCAATTACAAGAAGATATTGATATGCCATTGGAAAATAATATTTGGGACTACTCCAACCGATATGTGGAGGACATTCAGACTGGTAAATAATCAGCACAATAATCAGTTTGTTTAAAAATGCAGTTTTTATATTATGGTCTGTGTTGCAAAAAGAAGGCAAACCAGGTGACTCAAGCCATGACAAACTCAGTGCATCTTTAAGCATGGGCTCCATTCTTTCTGTGAAAGGCTTCTCTTTCCCTCTGGGGACTTCTTTGCTCAGGTTCCCAGACAGTCTCCTGGTCTGGAAATACCTGTGGCTGCACTTAGAGAGGTTTGAGCATCACCGTGATCCCCTGGGGATGATATTCCTAAAGTTAAGGGGAATTTTCTTTCAGTAGAAAGAGCAGGATTACATCAATATCTCATAACTTTGGGAGAAGAACTGTACATGTTGTAACTGTACAGGTAAGAAAGGGAATAGTAAGAGTATTGGAAAACATAGAGAGATTTTTTTTTAACACCACTGATTTAAAGACACCATGACAACTTGGTTTGTTTTTTTTTTTTCATTAACTTTGGCTTTACAGTTCTGTTATTTTGAATATTCTTACCTGACAACATGCATAGATGATGCTCCAGATTTGAAGAAGTCTGTGGAATCCTCAATCACTGCAACATTGCTTAAAATTCCCTTCCAAATAGCCTAATAATACATGAAATAACAGAGGCAATAATGAATAATCTTCTAATAGCAAAATGTGTTTATTAAACTGTATTTTTTATGTGTTTGTGCCTACAATATATATTATTTTAAAGATTTCTAAAACACAAAGTTATTTTAAGAGGGTCTAAAACAGTCTAGAGACATGATGTCAGACATTAAATTTTTCAGTATAATTAGATGATCAAAATATAGTATTTTTTCCCATAGTAATTTTACCCAATCAGTCAAGAGACCTGAATGATGCAATGATAAAAATTTTCAGGCCCATTTAAAAAATATTTTTTATCCTCCAAATAATAAGTTCCCATTGCATTACAGAATATGTCATCAGCATAGGCAAGGACAGCCTGGGGCACTTTATGAGTGGATTGATGGCATTTCAGGCACTTGGCCAAAGCTGAGAAGTAGTTTAAGCTGCATGCATGAGATGGAGAAATAAACCATTAAATAACTGGTAATGTAATATTTCAATTAATTATATCTAAGTTTCAGAGCAAGCAGTGTCACCAACTGATGAGTTTATATTTTTCATAATTTTCTCAGTCATTCAATAGCTACAGGCAGCATTTAGGTTGCTGGCAAGAAGGTTCAAGGTAATCTTGAAGCAGCAGCTTAAAATATTAGTACATGAAGCTGCCTGACCTGTGCCAAAAGTTAATAACCCTGCAGCAGAGTTGGCACAAGGGAAGACATCTATTATTCATTTGCTCTGGCACAAAACTTTAATGGCAAATGAGACTTTCAGCTAATCCCCTGACACTACAGTGGGATGGTTTTCAGTAGAGGGCACAAAAGTTTCTCTCTGTCTGTGAAAGTTTTCTGCTCCAGCTGTTCCCATCCCTCTGCCAGCCAGGCCCTTGTTTTCGGTTGTGGCAGAAGAGACAGTGCACACAGGTGCAGTGAGAAAACTGCTGCCTTTTGCTTTGAGAAGGCTGTTCTGAGATCCCTGGAGCTTGTCCAACAGGCCTGTCCTGAGCACATCCTAGTCACCAACACCACAGTGAAGAAAGGCTTCCAAGAACTGCCTGAGACTGCCAGTGTTAAAAACCTCACTTCTGTGAAGTGAAGCTCAGTTTGTTTTCCTCACTCTCACTCTCATCATGCATAGGTATTTACCATTACTGATCCTGCACTCACTGGTTTTTTATCACTTGTATCTGAAAGGAAACTTCGTAAAAAAAGACAAATACACCAGTTTCCAATTCCACCTGAATGAATATCAATAACTAAACCTTCACCCCCATATACTTCGAGTACATTTTATTAAAAAATATTTGCATGACTAAACAAAAGATATGCCTTGCCAAAATAAGTATGTAATGCTTTTGTCTGAATAATATCCCACTAAAGCAATTCAGTGAATTACTCTGATATCTTCTGCAATGTTTTTCTCCTCTTCTGTAAGTTCCAGGGCAGTTGTTTCATCAGCAGAGAAGTATTTAGATGCAGGGATCATTTTTCCATCCTCAAACTGCAGATTTCTCACTAGTACCTGAAAAGGAGAGGATATGATTTTAAATTATTTGTGAGGTAGTACATCCTTGGGTGAAGAGTTTTTAGGCATTAATAGGGTAATTGAAACAGTGAAATAAATGGCTTTCAGGAAAGCTGATATGATGAAGGATATTTAGCACAGGCTACTCATACCTGTCTTTTAGCTTCTCTCCTAGTAAAAACAGATTTTACTCCATATAGGAAACGATTATGGATTGAGTGAAAAGCAAAACATGAATGTTTTCTTTATAGGATGGTAGAGGATTGATAAGCTCCAAGTGAATTAGCTTTCAGTCATTAGCACCTGGATTTATCTAGCTTGACAATTCCATGCTACTTGCCCTTCTTGCTAAAACTATTCCATCCATGCTTATATTTGCCAGACTGAGCACTTACCATCTTCCCATCATTTCCAAAAATTACTAGACCATTCTTTGTCACAAGTCCTGGTCTTGAAGCACCTTCTATTGCCAGGTCTTGTCCAGCAGGCACTGAAGCATCAAGTAATGATGACCCATAAAAAGTAACCATCTAAAAAGAAATGTAATTAAAAGCTCACAGCTTCTAAATGTGCTGTAAAGTTTTAATGATTTTATTACATTATTTTGAAGCTTTAATATAATAGAAATAAAATATAATTACCTACACATGGAAAACATGTTACAACATTTCTGGATCTTTACAACTCTGAACATGTAAAACTTTGCAAATTGCCTAAACCTGCAAAGCAGCTGAGTTGTAACAATGGGCATGCTGCAAACAGTGCAGGAAAGGGAGCAGCTTTTGTCAGTGCATGCCCAGAGTAGGGGACCACTCACTCTGTAAAATTCCATAGATTTATATCTGCAATCTATTTAAGACAAAATCTTCTTAAAATGAAACCCTCTGTTATTGCAGCAGTGTTTCATTTTACCATCAATACCATGATGTTGGCCACTGTACATGGGCTGAATTATACTGTAATGCATACCTGCTTCCCAAAATGATTGCCACAGTTTGTCACAGTTCTACTCTTGGTATCTTTGTACCATGTCTCTTTTTTTTTTCAAATATTATACTTATCTTTCTTCAAATTAAATAAATCTGTGATTAAAAATCTCTTATCTATGGTGTTCTGTGTATTTCTTTAGGTGCCTGTTCTAGATACACACAAAACATATAGTCACCAAATTAGAGATACTCCAATGTAACAGCCATTCGTATTCACCTGTATGCAGACATCTTTAATTTTATAATAAAAAAAGAGTTGAAAAGAGGGTATAGAGAAGAATATTATTCTGCTTTTCAGAGCATACCTGTCCATTTATTTTTGTCCATGCTCCAGGCACTTTATCATGCCCTCGAATCCAATTGTGCAAAGCTTCTGCAGGTTGGTCCCAGGAGATCTAGGAAATCAAGATGAGCCAGGATGCACCACCACACCTTCCCAACCACAAACAAGATCATCTAATGTAGCTGGGGTGCTTAGATAAAGTAATTCTCATATGGGAATTTAATAATTTTTTTTAATCTGTTGTTTATATGGCCTGTGTTATTTCTTGGTGCTAGAAGGAAAGGCGCCAAAAAAAAGGTTCTTTTTTCTAAAATCAAATGTATTTCTGGTAGAGAATTTCATATGGCCTGTTGGCAAACAAAGAGAGTGATCTTGAGTCAATGTTGTATTCACAAATATGGTGGCTTATTAAGAATCCACTGAAATTGCAGCTGCCTCTTAGCTGCCAGTACATGATCCTAAATAGGACACCAAGTTTCTAAACACATGTAACTGCTGAAAGGAAAACTGAACTTAACCTAGGGCTCCATTACATGCATCCTAAGAGGTGTCTCAGGAAAGACAGATGAGGAAACAACTCATTTAAAATTCATATTAACTTCATATTGCTGCTACTGTAATCTGAGCTAATAACTTTTCTAGTGCTATGCACAAAAAAACTGTTACTTCACACTACCTCTGCATTTTCCTTTTTCTGGATCCCTTCATATGTTGCCCCTTCTTCAGGCTGAGGTATACGAGGGGCCTTACCATCAGCAATTAGACGTACAGCTTCCACCTGTGGGAAAAAGTAAAAGATTTAATGTTTGCTTGGTTCCCTTTTTTCCTCAGTCATACTTAGGAATGACAGCAAAAGACTTTCTGCTACAAGGTGTTGTGGTGAACTATACAACAAGGTGAATTGAATTGGTTTTTTTTTTTAACCTAGTATTTCTAAACTCTAAGGGACCAGTGCTGCCCTGATTAAACGTGTGTTTCCTTGAGTTTCTTTGACAAAAGAAATAGCCTCCAGAATTTCATGGGAGTATGTAGTCACCAAACTTAGAGCAGCTGTCTGAATTCTCCAGAATAAAAAATGTAGCTCAGTATGATTTCATTCAACTTTTTCCTTTTACTCTCTGTAAAAAGTTATTTTTCTGTATTTAAATGGAGGGAGAAAAAAAATCTCTAAGGAGCAATGCTGAGTATTTCTTGTGCATTTTCTTTCATTCACTTTTAAAAAACTACAAAAAATGACAAGCCGAGAAAACACAAAGCCAATCCATTAGATCTTTGAGCTTCAAACACCATACTGCCCTTTTTCCTTAAAAATCTCACACCTAATTTTTTTTTGTTGCTGAGCCTTTAAAAGATTTTATCGTGTAAAAGCATTTAAGAAACCTATGGAAAGAGCCACATTCCAAACAAATTCAACTTCTTTCCTGCCATCTGTGAAAACAGGACATGCTCTGCCTGCTGTCAGCAACAAATATTCTGAGGTCACATCCTCAGCTGTTGTGCAGACGCACAGCTCCAGTGAAGTCTAGGATTTGGCTGAGTATCACAACCTCTGTCTTTCCAAATGCATACATCTTGTCTATATTTCCTTTACTTTCAACCTCTTTTCCTCTTAAAAAGCTGGTTTTAGTATAGCTAAACATACCATAGCCTTTATTCCTTCTGGGAAGAGAAACCGGTTATATAGGTCATCCACGGTATCATTTTGGCCAACATCACATTCTCGCTGCAGAAGTATTGGTCCAGTGTCCAAACCATCATCAGCCCAAAAAATAGTAAATCCTGCTTTCTTATCTCCTTGAATTAAAGTCCTGGGTATATATATATATAAAAAAAAAATACAGTAAATACAGGCAAAATGAAAGTAGTTAGCAATATTAACTCACATGTACCACATTAATTTTCTTCAGGAAGAAAGAAAAGAAAATCCTAACAATCTTTGCTGTACTCTCACTGCTCACTTCACAGTCAGGAATCCGCAGTTTTGACACTGTTGATGTGTGGTTTCCCCAAAGTGATGTAGGAAATACTGCAAACTGAACCCAGACTGTCTCACACAGTTCATTGTGATAATTATTTTTACAGTATTAATGGTAAGACACTCAGAGCAAAAGGTGTGCAACACTTATGACAGAATTTGAAAGATGGAATCATTTAACTGAATATTACCTTAATAATTCATGATTGTTTACTGTAATTAGCTAAGTCTCATGACTCATCTGTACGTCAACAAGAAAGGCACCTTAGTCACACAGCTGAAAAGGAGTTAAACTCAGAGTGGAAAATTATGAATATGAAACTGTTTAAGGAAAAGTTATTAAGGGAATTAAGGCTATCCAGCCAGATTCTCAGCTGCTGTTAATGAACATAGCAATGCTTACATTAGACCTGTGCTGATGTACTTCAGCTCCGAATCTGCCTCTGCATTCAAAGGGAACTTCAGCCCCATAAAAATTTGCAGTTCTCCTCTGGCATGTGTATCAGAATGACGGAAAATCAGACTGAAGTGTGTTTAAGGGAGCAGCCAGAAATGGTGAGAAAAATACTTCCTGCATGGTTTTAGCCATTTGTCTGCATGCAAACACCAGTGCTATTTTAAGTAATACATGTCTCATGTAAGTATTCCCTCAGCAGTCCATGTTGTAACAAGATCATCTCAGATCTGGCTTATACATAGGAAAATTCATTATTAATTATAAGCACTGAAAGCTACATTATTAGAATGAGTGAAGTACATTGAAGTACATATGGGCTGAACAAGGGACAAACTCTAAAGACAACTGGGAAAGTTGGCAGGTATAACAGAATTGAAATCTTACAGAAGTTTGGCTAGCCCATATCAGATCTTTCACATATTTAAGCAGTGTTTCTTCTGGGTTGTATCATGTAAAAATTCCAAAAGAGCACTGTAGTAAGAAATGGATGTCCACAGCATGGAGAAGGTTTTATGAGCAAATGTCTCTCATGCTGCGTAGGTGACAAGATAAGAACTACTGTGTGTCCCCTCCTCTTTCCATCAGCTCCCTCCACAAAGGCTTCATAATGGCAGCAGCTGGAAAAGACTGTAAAGGAAGTGAGTGAGGAACCCTCTGCACCCCAGGGCCCTTGTTTGTACCTGGTTATGTTTAGCCATGCCTAATTCCCAAAGGTTTTCTCAGTTATACTGTGGGGATAAAGGTTTGATCAGCACCAGGGCTGCAGCCACAATATGTGAAAGTAGTAGAGCAAGGGATGAGAGGGTGAAACACAAGAACAGTCAGCCAAGGCCAAATCCTAGTTTAGTTTAAAGGCCTCGGAACAATGGCCTTTACTTGACAAGGGTAGGAGCAGACAGATTCCTTTTGAAGTAGGAATGTGCAAAATAGAGCAAGACACAGTGATGCAACACTGCAATACATCCCCATTTCTGCAAACCTTTGCCTCAAGGACTTACTGAAAGAGAGTTTCTATCTACACCTTCCTTGGAAATACATCTTGATGAACTTTTCCTTCTTAAAAACATCATTTTAGAGCTCTCTAGATATGAGGTGGCACAATTTAATAACAGACTACATGGAGTAAAAGTACCTTCTTTATTTGGAAAAATCCTACTACCTGATGTCTTTGCTGCCTGCTTCCTGACTTTTGATTAGAATGAGCAATCATTTCTTATTCACCTTTCCATGCCTTTCATGGCTCAACACACAGCTGGTGTATGTCCTTCCCAATGATCTCTTTTCCAGTCTGAAGATGACATTACTTGTCTCCAGTCATGCGAAAGCTGTCCTATACTCCCCGGCCATCTTTCTTAGCCTTTTCTGAACTTAGCTAGTTCATGTTCCAGCTGAGATGCAGACAGTATTTAAGATCACAGAATCACAGAGTATTCTGGGTTGAAGGCACCCACAAGGACCATTGATTCCAACTCTTGAATTAATGGATCCTTCCATGGTGTCATTTCTGAGTAACAACAATTAACTTTAATACTGCTTACATATAGTCAGAGGGGTTTTCCCCTTGTGTGCATTGTGTTATGTTTTTTAACTCTGAATTTGACCTCTCATTTTCTTACTCTCACATTATCACATTTACTAATTTGCACAAAAAGTGTATTCCTTATTACAGATTGAAATCAGAGTCATTGATCTAAAGTTTCCTGGCTTTCTCTTCCAGCCTTTTAAAAACTGGTATTGCTTTTTTTTTGTTTCCCAGTCACCTGCATCAATATAATCTTAAGAAACAGAAATGTTGCAGGTCATCTCAAATCTGCAACTTCAAATTTGCTGAAGTCCCATAGTCCTGACCAAGAGATTCTTATTCCTTCATCAGTTCACTAAAATGTTTTCTACTCACAGTTCAGCTCAAAATAATTGTTTTGACTTACTCCATACAAAAGACGGTAGGATAGTAACACCTTAAGCTCCTCCATGCTGAATGCCAATACAGATTTCCTACTGTGGTATTCTCTGAAAAATATCTTTGCTAAATAACACATCTCTATCACTTACATACCTCCCACCTTTAACATATTTGGAGGAATTGTTGTTACATTTTGTGCCTTAAAAAGTTGATTCTTTATTTCTTTTCTGGATTGTCTCACTCTCATTTTCCACTGAGTTTATGCTATTTTACTTTACATACTTGGACACAACTGACACTTTTTGAATGGAAGTCTTTACCTCTCTAATAGTCTCCTTAACACCTCTGTTTAAGTATTTCAGCTTAATACTATTTCCAGGAAGGATTAAAATTAACAAGATAAAACTAAGTATGATTTTGCTTTAAATCCACAATACTGTGGATTCAGATAATGACAATGCTTTTAAAACTGTTTCTTCATATTTAGATAATTTCTTATTGAATTTAGACACCGTGATAATGTCATTTCTGTTGTCACAAGAGTGCCAGATTTGAGTCTATTGTGGCCATTATTGCAGCGTAGTTCTTTCAGGGTGATGATTTGAACTCATCTTGTGCACTCTGAGATAAGGTTTTATACTTGTGGGTTCTCTTCTGTCTTCTCCCTTCATCTCTGTGAAATCTTAGGGTCTGTATCAAACCTTCCTGTGATAGTTATCTAGTGTTTGTGGGGATGAGCCATAAGGGCAGCGTCCTGCTTATGGAAACTCCAGATTGTCGATTTGTGCATGTGAGTAAAATATATTATTGTACAAATGTACACATGAAAGATCACACCACTGATCTTCCCAGAGGAACAGCTGAACTCGCATTGGAAATAATAATGAATCCTAGGTATGAAGTGCAGTTCATGTACCAAATAGTCAGCTGCTCCAGAGAAGTTCCTTCAGAGCAGTTGCAAGAGAGCTGCAGCATTTACAAGAGTCGTGGGTGCAGACCAACATCCTAATGTGACAAACATGTATTTTTCATGCACAGAACTCACCAGTTGATTGCAGAAGCTCCTCGGTGGCGTGGTAAGATGGATGGATGGTAAATAATAGAGCCATGTTTTGGGCAGTCAATAACATCCATGGGGATAAACTGTGTACAGAATGGAAGGACATTCAACTCTGCTCCAACTGATTTGTAGGCTGCAACTACTTCCTGGATAGGCTTGCCTTTTGCTCTCCATTTGGAGAACTTAAAAACAGGAGTGCCGTCCTTCTCTGCTGCCAGTGCTGAGGGGCAAGAACAGTTTTATTTTTCTTCATTTTGTGTTAAAAAATTCAAGCTGAAATCAGAGACATACTGCATGACAACTCAAGCAGATCATCAAGTATCTGACTACAGAGTTGCCTTCTGTCTGCTGTTTAAAAACCTTTGTGCTTGGATATATTTTGTTCATTCTGCCTTTGATTCTCATTCCTACAGTTTATGTCAATCCCAGCTCTCAGTTCACTCTTATGACTTGGCTAGTAAGTACCAATGAAAGCAGAAGAGACATGTATTCACACTTTACTTTCTCCTTTTTGTCTGTGAGATTGGATCTTGAGCTTGACCTGAACCATCTTTAGCCTGTTGATTTAAGTCTTAAGTAAATACTTATTAAATATCATGCTAGTTAGTGTGTACTGAAGTTACTTTTAGAAACAAAGACTGTAGCTGTCTGAGGACACAGAAAACTTTAGAAAACACTTGAGACTTAAGCTTTTGAGTCACCTGGAAGTAAAAGGAAATCAAGTTATCTACTAATTTAATTTCCATTTTCTTACCCCAAACAGGAGAGATTGGACTAAACTAATCGTGCAGTTTTAGTTAAAATAAATATATGATTGAAAGATTGGAACACTTAGTTATACTTCTTAGCATAGTAACTGTACAAGAATAATTTCTATAATGTAAACAAATTATGCTACATAGCATGTAAAATTTTTGTATAATGTAATCCAACCAGATACGGATATTCAATTTTTTGTTTTCTAAGCTAATAGTTGCCTTCTCTAATTCTTCCTGAGTGTGATCAAATATTTTAATGAGGTAGAGTTGAGAATTACATGCTAGTCTGTGAGCACCACAGCACTAGTAAGCAAAATTATGTTTGATTCTTCCCTCATGAGCGTTCTGTAAAAACATGTCAGGACCAGACAAAAATANAAAAAACACCAAAAACCCCAACCAAAACCAAGAGAGAACTGAAACAGGTCATGGAATATAGTTTTGATTTCAGATTATCCATTAAGGTACATTCCATTCTGGCACTTCTATTTGCTAATCATATTAAATCACTGTCTTTGTGTCACTGAAACAAAAACCAGAGAAAAGTGACAATTCAGATGGTTCCAAATTGGCTTCTTTGCCATGCTGGGTTCTGAGTACAATTCTGAATAAGCAAAACTTCTTTCTTTAGTAAATCTAGAAAATCGTTAAGCACCTCAACAATGGAAAAGGGAAAGCAAAGCCTCCTTCAATCTTTTGAATGTGTTTTCCATAGCCCAGGTGGAAGAGAAATAGGCTCTGCAGGCACACTGACACATATATGCTTGTCAAAAAGGCAGAAAGCCAGGGATAAACAATCTTGGCTCCATGCCTTGAGTGTCCCAGCCAGCAGAGTGAAGCAGGCGACAGACATTTGCACTTGAATACAGGCTCAGCAGCTATTTGCTGTAAGATACAGATCTAGTTCAGAATTATTACCTCTAGGGTGTACATTCAAATAAGATACCCAGATTAATTTTGCTTTTACAACATCTTAATATACAGCCCTGCACATTTAGAAACTACTTTAAAAGTTGCTTATTTAAAGTACTGACAAACTGACGAGGTTAAACCGGTTCTGGGACTGGTGTTTGTTAAAGCATATTTCTTGTACTGGATTTAGTGGAACAAAGGCAATACATGCAAGTCATTCCCACATAGATATACCCCTCTCATGAAAAGGCAAAATTGTTATGTACACCTGTAATTTTAACATTTGGACTCAGGTTACACTTACCCAAAGGATCAGCTTGTCCATTCTTGTCAGGCACGGTGAATACACCCACAATTTTATGCCCCTCTTTTCTCAGCTTGTTATAAACTTCTTGTCCAAAAATACTTTGACCTATAAGGGCTAGCTTTAGCTTCTGTTGATAAGCCTGGTAAAGAGAATTAAAACAAAACATGTTCTAGGATGCAAGCAAAATATGTTGTTGCTTACATTTCTGTCTTGCTCTTTCTTTGTCAATTTTCAGTTTGCCTTAAAATGGAATAGTATTTTCTAACCTAATCACCTTTGAAGAAATAATAATCAATTTTTTGAGATTAATGACAGGCAACATACAATTCAGAGAAAGTATACTTCACGTGAAAGTAGCACCAATGTTTATATGGGTTTTTTAGAATTTGCATTAGACAGACCCACTGCTCCTTATGAGAGGCTCCATGATCTTAGCCATAGACAAAAATGAAAATATATTTTTTGAAACATACATGAAGCACTTCTTCTAGGCATAATTCATGTGGCTGGAACATGCCCTCTAAATCCCTGTAATTAAACAGAGGTCTATTACTTGTGGTTAACATGTATAAGATAAAGAAGACAAACTTGCATTATGCCTGCCAAGTTAAAGGTGATGATCATCCATCTGATCCTCCTACAAGCAAATAGAGGTGCTAGAGGTGAGGCTCCCTTGCTGGACTTCCACTGCCTACTGCATTCGGATCCCAGTACACTGGACATGTGATTTAAGTTTCTCCAGGCTGAGCAGGTCCACTTTTTTAAAAATTTATGATAGTTAGAATCACAGCACTACGATAATATCAGAATATCAGATATTGCTATGTTTTTCAGGTGATTGCTTCCTGAGAAAACTACTTTTTCCTTCAGAGTCCTTTTAGATTTATGTGACAGTTGCGCTCCTCTCCTACC
Organism: Bombycilla garrulus; assembly: GCA_013400315.1. NCBI lineage: Eukaryota > Metazoa > Chordata > Aves > Passeriformes > Bombycillidae > Bombycilla > Bombycilla garrulus. The sequence continues at coordinate 132,568 of VXBU01018960.1, read as the reverse complement.
CTAGCTCTAGTCCCTCACCTCTAACACCTCCTTTATCCCAGAACTGGGATTCCTGTAGCTGCAAGAACTGCATTAGGGTACTGAAGTAAGCAGGCACCAGCATGAAAAAATGTGGCTTATTCTTAACTAGATCTATTCACTGGTCTAATTTACAGTACTGCCGTGAGTCCTAATGTAGGGTGAAGTGTGGGAGCAGGAATGAGCATGGAAACATGGCAGAGGGTGGAACTGTCTCTATATGTAGTGTCTTTGCATTTTTAGTCAGCTTTTGGAAAATGAAAACTGAAAACCTTTGAAAAACAAATGGACTATGACACCTGGTTGAAAAGGAAAGGTCCACACAGAATAAACAAAACTTACCTTCCTCAAAGCTGAATCTTGCACAAACTATTCCTAGACTCAAACCATACAGATTCCTCCTCTTAGGAGTCCTGAATGAAAGGTAGGAAATAAATCCACACGCTCCCTACCTCTGTGCTTAACTTCATTTTTCACAACTGGACCTTGACTTTCATTTTTTCCTTATGACCCATTAGAGGAATCAAAATCAAAAATGAATGTCTTAACCACTGACATTTGTTTTGCTTGTAAGCTGGCACTGGTATGTTTATCTTCTCTTCCCTTTCTCAGGGCACTAGGACATGAGGATACTTTAACTGAGTGGGTTATTTATTGGATAACAAATGGTCTGCACTGTCCCCCAGATCACATGACAAAGAGAAATGTCCTGAAAAACAGGTTACGCAAAACCACAATCCCCTGCAATTCATTTCACAGCTGACATAATATGGACGTATTTCACAGGTTTCAGGTTACATTTTTGTTGTGCAGCTGGCTTTAGAAAAGGGAGATATTAATTGGTAGGTTCCATTACAGGAATATTGAAGTGTGGTTTTTTTCTATTATTATTAATATAAAATAATAGGAAACAATTATTTGTACAAGAGACAATATTTTCCCTGAGAATGAAACTGCACATTAAAACTGTCCTGTATTGCAGCATTACTCAGCACTAGTGCCACTGCAGTAGAAACAAGCAGTGAGATACAAAGGTGGACATAACTTAGGCCCTTGCAAAATCAGACTGTTATAATTGACTGCTGTGAGACTGGTGATGATAATATTATTGACCAACACTGTACTGCTGACAGCTATACCGCAAATAATCCACTATTTTGATCTTAAGAAAGAAAGGACTGTGTTCTGAATTATAACTTATCCTTGTAATCCTTATCCAGGAAGGCCAAACAGATGCAGGTAGTGCTAATCATCAGTGCTTTATGATTGATGTCTTTACAGCAGAAATATTGCTGAACTACGAAAACAATTATTAGGTTTTCCCAAGTATTATAACTATAGCAGGCAAACTGGAGAAAGAGTAACCTGCTGGATCACTGAACATATTTAGCATGGTATGAAATCCTCTGATTTCTGTACTGTGCTAACAACTGCCCAACTAATATACTGAATAAACATTAAAAATAGTCCAGATGAAAATTACTTATTCTACTTCTGTCCTTTGGTTAACATCTCTCAGTAAGAACAAAAGACTGGAAAGGATCTTCTTAGCTGATAAATCTTCTCTTCTGCCATCACAAACAATCATGTCACATGATTGCTTTTATAAATCTACCCGACCTCATTTTCAAAGCGCCTTCAAAGTATTTACTGCTGTACTCTGCTGCTTTTCTGATACTTGGACAATCTTCTTGTAATTTGAAGTCCAAATTTATCACCACTGAAAGAGTTACTTTTTCACAGAGATTTTATTCACAAAGTGTTAATAACATGCACCCTCTATTCCTAAACTTTCAGTTCATGTTGCCCTGTGAATAAATCTCATTCTCATATTACATGGAATGGCATAGCAGTTCCAAATCACAAGTTGCTGTAAATCAACATACTTTCAGTAAAGCTACACGTTTAATTTATGCTAGTTATGGAAGTGAACCAACAAATAGTGAGAAGCAAACAGAGGACACAGTCCCCAAATGAGTAACAAATTAAAAAATCCCACCAAACCCAAACTGAAATTGGCAAGATTGAGAAGATTGCAGAGGGGGAAAGTCTGTAGTGAGCAAAACCATTAGTCTGGCAGTAAATCAGCTTTGCTGCTTCACACTTACAGAAAGTAACTGAAATGGGAACTGATTTCAATTGCAAGATGGATATGGTAACTGTGACCAGTGATTCTTGAGTTCTCTCTCCACTGAATGGTACAAAAGTATTGCATGACATCTGATTAGACTGGTTGTGCATTTTCACTGCCATCAGTAGAAAGCAGGAGACAAACCCACAAGTCAGGTAGGAACAGGATTTCTACTGAGTAAAAGAAAAAAAAAAGGAAAGAGATATGTGCGGGAGGGCTTGCATGCTCAGACCACAAGTTCAGTCCTTCATTTTTTTGTTTTATTTGAAAAATTACAGTGGAACAACTGCATGAGATGTTATGGCTATTCATATCTTCTTTTGGAAATTCTCCTTAAGCATTTTTACCTAAAGTGAGTCAGACCTGTGGAAGTGTGAAATTTCTGTAGAAGAACTTAATGTGGACATAACACCCAATTAAAATTGAAAGTTCTGTAAGATGCCACAGAGAAGAGAAACGGTTTGGTGTTTTCTGTCTTCCACAAATGGCACATTTTGGCCAGTGTGCCATCGCTAGCATTCATCACGAAACATTAGAAAAGAATTCTGTTCAAGAACACCAAAACAACCTTGGTTTTGAATAATGTTCTAGATGGATACTCCATCATTATCATTAACATACACAGATTAAACTTTCTATTGTTTTTGACAGTGATGTTAAGAGATTATATTAGACTTCTTTTGCAGTTGCCTGCCTGACTATGAATGTGTAGCATGCATGAACAATGCATGTGAAGATCAGTGGTCATGCAGCATCAGAGTGGATCTTTTGCTGCACTTTTGTAAGATTACCCAATTCCTCATTGGGCAGTTATAGTAAACAATGCAGTTCAGGTGGCTTAGGGAGATCTGGCCTTTCTTTTATGACTAATCATAGAATAATATCATTATTATGACAGCACCGCCAAAATACAGGATTTTAGAAAATTAGTTTTCACTCTTCTGTAATTCTGTTGTTTTCATTGTCTGAACTTTTCATTTCTTATTTAACCTTCTATTTTGTTTATAACAGAACACAGATTAACAGATATTTGAACTGTTAATCTGTTATGTTTCAAACAAACAGTGCAAGTACTCATGATTTTTTTGCATGAAGCAAATAAGATAAATGTAGAACGATAAAATCCGAGAATTGTTTGTACAAGCAGTCTTATCTTGAATGCCCAATGTGTCTGAAAGTTCACGTATCTCACCACCTCAATAAAAAAGCACAGATTAAAATTTAACTTCTGTATTTCAAAATTCTGTCCATATGATCTCTTGATACCATATTGGAATTTATTTTAAAATAGCTCATTAAAAGTTATACAGTATTTTAATGTTTGATTCCATTCTGGTTCTCTTTTTCCTCCAAAACACTTAAACAGAAATAAACCTACCAAACAGAATTAAGTACTGCATAGATGGCAGCCTAACACATGCTGGTAACAATCTTATCAAGTTCTACTTCCTAGAAATGGGAGATACATCCAACATCTACATTTTCTTCTCTAATAAGAGTCTAAAGTTACAAAATCTCTCCATAGGAGAATACTAGTTATTTGGATAAGAATAATTTTCCATTACTGCCTCTTTTGTACATGCATCTAAACTTCAATTGGTTATCAGCTTCTAATTCAGCTTCCTGAAAAATCAAGATTTAGTAACTACTACTCTGCTTACAAAGCTTATTATCAAAAAGATTACAAGGTTTTACTTAGTTTGCATAGGAATTTAGTGAAGCTAAAAATATTTGAATGTTACATAGTTGTCAAATAATCATTGAACGATGCCTCTTTTGAAAAGCAGTACTGCAACTTTATTTCTATTGAGATCCCCCTACATGTGCTAAATACCAATGCCTGCAAATAGAAACCTATAGTATAGCGCCGCCCCCATCTACATACACATCCAGGGCAGTGTGCTCCCACCATTCATTCATTCACCATTCACNTTTTTTTTTTTTTTTTGTACTGCTGGCTGCATTTCCAAAAGTCTCATATTTAATCTCCTTATTCTAACGCCTTCCATGCAGACATCTTCCGGGGATTGCTGTCCTTGCACGAAACTGGGCAGCCAAACACAAAACAACGAACAATCTATACGGAAGGAAAAAGTCTCCCAAGCCTCATTCAATTTGCCAGACCTACACATCTGGACAATTTGGACTGGGCAACGGAGAGGTTCCTTTCAGAGTTCTGCAGTCTACATATGTCATAAGACATAAAGAGAACGGCTTGAAACAAATGCACAGAGCTGTAAAAGACTAAACCGGGGGTGCAGAGGCATTTAGGCCATCAACTTCAACCCTGAGCAGCCCACCATGCCTGAGCTATAAACCGGCGATGAGACGGTCACAAACGAAACAGGACAGAGCAGAGGGGCTTCTCTCTGGCACTGGGAACGAGCATGGTCCCTTCCAATAGAGAAGATAGCCTTCAGCTTCTCAGAGGGCAAATCCAGCATGAAGGAGGCAGAGAACGGCTGCATTACATTGTTCTTGACACACGATTACGGGGCACTATCACAGCATCTGTTCCAGGCACATCCCTGCAAGATGCAGCGCCCAGATGATGGCTGCGATCCCGCTCGCCGAACAGCCGGGCAAGATGCAGCCTCTGCATCCACACCGAGCCCTTTCCCGACCCTGCCGCGCCTGTACGCGCTTTACTAAATCCTCAGCAGAGACAATACTCATCACATCCTGGAAAATACCCGCTCCCGCCATCCCCCTCTTTGCTCGGCCCCCGGCTGCCCCAGGACCAGCTCGCTCCCGGGCTCGGCAAGGCACAGCACGGGAGGACCCAGGTCCGCGGCCGCCCTCCCCGCGCTACTCACCGCAGCCGTGGTGCAGATGGTCCGCAGCAGCCGGGGGGCTGTCCGCAGCAGCCGGGGGGCTGTCCACAGCATCTTGCGGCCGTCCGGCCAACGCCGAGCTGGCTCCGCGGAGCGCCTCGCCTGATGTAAGCCGCGCCGATGCCGCTGGCGCCGGGCCAGCGCCTGCTCCGCGGCGGCGCAACCCCGCCCGGGCCGCGGCCCCCGGGACAGCGGGGCCGCCCCGCACCTGCCGCGCCCGCGGCCCCCTTGGCGCCGGGGAACGGCGAGGGTCCCGGNGGGAGCCAGGCGAGCTCCGCAGCCCTCCGATCTTAGCGTGGCGGCCGAACCCTCCCGCTGCTGCCGCGGGGCCCCGGGGCAGGGACCAGCGTGGGGCGTGGGGGGCTCCCGGCCCGCCAGCACTGGAGTCTCAGAATCACAGAATCGTTAGGTTTGGAAAGGTCCTCTGGAGGTCATCCAGTCCAGTCCCCCTACCAGGGCAGAGGGTCATACAGGAACACGTCTAGGTGAGTTTTGAGTATTCCTATGGAGAGAGACTGACTCCCTGGGCAGCCTGCTCGAATGCTCTGCCGCCTTCAATGTACTGAAGTTCTTCTTCACGTTGAGGTGAAACTTGTGGTTTATGGCAAGTGCTCCTCATTGCTGAACCAGCGGGAAGAGTCCGGCACCACCCTATAAGCACCCGTCTTTGAGGTATTTGTCGGTGTTAATGAGATCCCCTCTCAGCCCTCTCTAGACTGAAACAGACCCAGCTCCCACAGCTCTTGCTCCAGACCCCTCATCAGTTTTGTGGCTCTCCACCGCACCCTCTCCGGTAACTCCTTGTCTTTCGTGTACTCACCCAGGCCACTCAGGTGGCATTTTGCGGTTTGAGATGTGTGCAGTGTCCCCAGCAGTGCTCCAGCCATTTACAGCTTGGGGGGACAGAACCTCTCACCTTCACCTTTGCCCTCTCTGCCATGGCTGTTGCCAAGACATTGCCTTGACTCTGCTGTGGCAGTCAAAGACTACATAGATTAGCAATAGATTTCATGCCAGTAATGGGGTTAAAAAACAATAATGACTTACTGGAAATCCGTATTACCACGGATTTTCCAAGTATTATTAAAGCAGCTCACTCTACTTAACTATTTCTTAAAAATCTACCTCTTGAGTTCTATTAACAAAAGTGTTTCAACTTCAATATTATTTGGAAGCTACAACAAAATCTTCTTGTCAAAAGTGTGGAGAAGATCTTGAAAACACACATTCACGTTGCTAAAAAAACTAGAAAGCCAGTAAAAATGACCCCAAAGAGGACAGGAATAGCAAGAGCAAGTGTAGGCAGCAAGGTGGTAATATAAGCATTATTGCAAATTAGGTCATGTTTAAAAGCCAGCAACACTTAAAGAACATGGGTGTATAATAAACTGAAATATATGATGCTGCTGTCAGGAAAACAAGACAAAAATGGAAAAAAAATTCTTACAGTCAGGTTGTGAATTTTGTCAGAGATTAATGATTAAGCCGAAGTTACAATCTGTAGTCACCTTGCTACCGTTGAAAACAGAGTAGAAATGCAAACATTCATATCTCAATCATAACGCTTTTTAGGCTTTCCTGCAAAAGAATTGCAGTAGTAATCACCAGGGTTTAACTCCCAGGCCCCCAAACTCTACCTCAGGGTATTTCAAATGCTAAGATGTACCTTAAGGACAAGGACTGCTGCTGTACTGCTGTTCCATCCCTGTTCAGGGGGCACAGGAAGGAGAGGTGCTGCAAGAGGTAAATTGTGCCAGTCCCCGAGGAAGTCAGGTTGGCACAACACAATCCCCCCATAGAGTAAAGCTACACAAGGGCTTGCATTATGACTGTCATACAATTATTCATTCCCTGATTTACTCCCGTGTAACAAAATTATATCCCATCCTTTATTCAAGACTCTTGGTGGTCCCATAAGTGTAGATGGCACTGAGTGGAATCAACAGAAATTAAACCAAAAACTTTTTAGTTAAAATAAACCACTTGTTTTGCCTCATATCTTCCAATTATCTCACAGAAGAAACTTCAAAAAAATTTAAAAAAAAATTCAAAATTTCATTGCTAAATTTCTTTAAAATACTCTTTAAATTGCACGATAAAAAAATTAAAACTCATGATTTTGTTGGACTAACATGCATAATTTAATAACTGCAGGAGCTGTTGGTCTGAAATGCCTGTTTTTAATATCTTGTTTTCCTTTTTGAATCAGTTTTTGTCAGGAAGATTAACTGCCCAGTTTAATTGGTCATGTTGCCGCAATACAAGGATTATACAGGTTCATGCACAAGCTCAGTTTGCAGCTGAGCAAACCCACAATCTGCTCAAGCAAGAGTATTGACACTCCTCACTAAAGGAATGATAACACTACTTCTGACAGTAAGAGAAAATAATGTGTATGTGGTATTCCCATGACTTGATGGAAGCTGCACAAATTCCATACGATAGGGTGCAGTCAACTTCTACTGTAACAGCTGGCATCAAAACAGTCCCGTAATGCAAGGTTTGGAATTGGATTAAAGCCTTGCTGAAGTTCATTGAACTTCAAATCTTGATTCATGATCCAAAATCCTCTCCAGCTAGAACACTACACTTGGCATTTAACCACTGACACACTAGCTTACAGCAAAATGCCTGGTTTTCCTGGGTAAGCAATTTGTAATAACCTGTGGCACTATTCCCTGTACACACACAACACAGTACAAGTCAAGTGTGAAGCACCAAAGTTTATTTAGTTGGCACACCTTCATCTCCAAACACAATTCCTAACCTAGTGAGACAATAATAGATCTCCATTTACTTCACAGACTACTAAAGTGTTAGGTGACAAAAGGGAAAAATCACAAGAGGAGGTGTCTGTTGTCAACATATAAGAAGAGCTATGTAAAGAAGAGCTGGGAAGGAAGACGTGGGATTTATTGTAGATTTCACAGCAATAAGAGGGGCAGGGACATGAATGGCCATGAAGGTGTGGTAAAACACAGACAAGGATGGTATCTTCATACCATCAGCTTCAGACTTATCAGAGTGATGAATTCATACAAATGGGTTTTAACAACCACTTAACAAATTGCCTATGGAGAATTTCAAGTGCAAATAGTTACAATCAAGATTTTTGGTATCCAGAAAATTATTAGGCTGACCCCTTTGAGTGATCTTGTATGACCTAGTAAACTACAAAAGTCAGTGTTAAATATCGTAACAGTTACAGTGTTTTCCTCTGGCCATTATGTTGTTGGAAAAATACAAAATACTACCCACTAATTTTTGTACCCCAGTCAGAGAAGTACCTTGCAAATTATTAATTTCTTGTTCATCTGGGGAAAAAGATCCTAGCACCAGTGTTTATTTTGTTAGGAGTACATTTTATACATTAATCTTCCTTTTTTGATGGGTTTTTTTTTCCAGTTCTGATGCTTTTTTCATAAAGCCGAATTTTAGCTTTTGGAAAAAACCTGCAATTACCCATAGTAAGATTTTTAGCATGGGCTTTTCCTTTATGTTACCAAATTTTCAAGAGATGTATGTCAGCAAATGGCAAAAACTGATAGGGGGATATGTTTACAAAAGCTATTTAGGAGTTAAACGTGCTTGCATGAGAGCAAAAATGTGCAAAATGTGTTTGCATGTGCAGAAATGTACAGAACAAATATAAGACCTAATGCAGCTAAGTATTTTAAATCCTTGTTGATTTCTGTGAAGCAGAAGTTATTCAGTTCTTTGAAGACATCATCAAGACTCATTTGGAAGGACTGTTCCACACAGCATGCACATACTGAAGTGCTTGGGTAACTGCTTGGAATCTTCCACGATCTGCTTTCTTTTGAAAATCATGCCCTCAGACTCAGTAATCAACCAAATCATCTCTGCATAGGCTTTTTGTTGTTGGAAATTAGCCTTGATGGGGTGTTTCATGATGATTAAAGATTTGGTCATACTTCAGACTCACATTCCTCAGGAGTACTTTAGAGTTCACCCAGTTTTAAAGACTGAGTAATTAAAAAAAATAAAGTAAGGCTTTGTATGGTTGTTCACTAAGTATGTTGATTGCATGACAAGTTTCAACTAAAATTTTATACAATAAAAACATTTCATGTTTTTCCACTTGATGAAGCAAGATTTTATGGGAAAGTTACTTTGTCTGTTATCTCTGCAACATTTATATTTAAAACTTGTAATTTTTTTCCCAGAGAAAACCATTAAACCATTTAAACTTTACACTTGTCATTTCAATTTTCCAGACCAGCTAAAAGGAGCATGTATTTGATGAGGAAAGGAGGTTGTTTCACCAATTTAACAAATGGCAAGAACTATCATGTGCAGATGCCTTACTCACATGGATAAATGTAAGTCTCTCAGATTCCATATGATAGAGTAGAAACTACATCTGCAAAAGTTGTTGCTATCTTAGTGCAGTGGAGCTGCAAAGAGCAGATCTCAACCGGTAAATCCATTCTGGGAATTCTGCCACAAAAACTTTGAGCAAGATCTTGATTTTATTTAAAATGTTCAGAGCTAAGCATCAAACATTCCACAGGCAAGGAACATAGGAAATAGTTGAGTTTCTGCAGATTTGACAGCAAGTCAAATTCTTTCTCCTGTAAGTAATTACAGTTTTAATAATTACTATCAATCTTGGTGGAGCTTTGCCTGTATACGTGAGAAGCAATATCTGCTCTGGGTGCTTTTCTACCTTTCTTTTTTTTAATGACTTCTCTCATATCAGATGGATGGTTTCAAATATCAGAAAAATACTGTTTAAAATACCAGGCAATTGTATTGTCCATTGTAGTATGATATTTCCAACTGGAATTATTTAAAATGTAAAAGGATTTTTTAATACTTCGTGGAATAAGGCCTCTGTTGATTTATGAATCCATAGGTACCTAACAATTTCATAAATAAAACAGTCATAGTACCGTATTAATTTTGCTATATTTTGGACTTTATTCTCTCAACTATCCTTTCTAGTACTCAAATGTTACAAGTAATTTCAGCTTGAACCTATTTGTGTTCACATTTAACTCAGTTCATGCGTAAGTCCATTATGAAATTTCATTTCATGATAATTTTGGCCTGATCAAAATAAATTATTGTTTTGGCAATTATGTCTGTGTTCAGTAATGGTCAGCTTAGAAATCACTGTCCATTAAACAAAGTCTGAAGACTTTTCTTACTACTCTATTTCCTGAAGATTCTAACAGATATTTGAGCAATTCCTTTGAGTCTGTACCACATAAAAGCTTCCTGGTACAAATGGAAGCTGTGTCACCCAGCTTTCAGAAATTATTTTTATAAAACATCAGTAATTTCACATGAGTGAACAGCATAAAGCCACTCACTCATAAGACAGCCCATCAAATTTATCAATCAAATCCAAGCCAGTCTCACTGCCAGAGAGCTTCAAGATAAAATCTAAATCAGATTTTCAGAGAAAACATTTGTGGCAGAATCTACAAATGACCTAAATAATATCAGTGTGAGCAACAAAACACTGCCACCTAGGGAGTCAGAGGAAAAGCCAGTTATCAGTCATTTAAATAAACGGACTATGAAGGGCAACATACATTTAACTGGTATACTTAATTGAGTATAATTGTGAAAATTTTTTTTCAGTTATGGAGTCTCCTGCTCCATTAAAAAATGTTATATTTCAATGCATTTTCTTTTGAAATAACTTTATTTTTCCATAATTAAATTAGAGCTACATCACTTATGCTGTGGGGATCACAGTGCACCCTTTGGTGTGGCCACTGCACAGACCACCCAGCTGGATTACCCTGCATCCAGTCTTGATGATCTCACAACATTGCAATAAACAACCCTGCAATATTAACTTAACAAATTCAGTTTAGATGTGGGAAGTGAGAGCCCTACCAAGTGCCAGTTCTGCAGGTTTCTCCCTGGTGCCATCCTGCAGAATCAAAGACCACGTTTTTCTGAGACAGAGAGCAAAAAGCCTGATAACTACTTTTTAAGCAGTCTGAAAGCCTCTGCCCATGTGCAATCTTACACAGCTGAAAGAAACAGCATTTGTTTCAGCGAAAGTTTGTAAAGAAAACTCCTCTATTATTTGTTTAATTTTTCAAAGCTGGAAGACACACATCAGCTTTGAATAAATGTATAGCAGCTATACTGAGTCCAATTAAAGCTGCACAGACAGACTGAAATCCTTAAAATCTAGCATAGACTGTGCTTTCATTTTGTGGGATACTTATCATCTCCCTAGAGACACTTATGCTCACTGCCAGCTGTCAGTGTCCTTCACAATTAAACTTCTGCTTCTCTTAAAACCCAATGTGAACATCTTCAATTTGCATAAGAGCCAATGAGTGGAGGAGATGTATTGATCCTATTTACATCATGACTATTTGACAATGTGTTCCAAATCAGAAAAATCTCCAGTAAAAAAACCCCAAAAAACCAAAAAAAAAACACCCAAAACCCAACCGAACAAAAAAACCCCCACCAACAAACAAACAACCCCCCCCCAAAAAAAAACCAAACTGAAAAACCAAACGCAAAACCAAACAACTTATTCCAAACATAGTTTATTTTATTTCACACAAAGCTAAATTTGATATCTTCTTTTTCCCAGGGCAGCCTCTTCGAATGCACTTTAAATAAAATTAAAAAATCATCAATAAACATGATCTTTCAACCAACCAGATCTTTCACCCCTAAAAACTTTAAAATCAATGGATTCCAAAGGATGGATTTCTTTTAATCATAAAGCAACCAAAAAGTAGGCGCTATTTTCAGAATTGTTGCATTACCAAGTTAGCTTTTATGGATGGTCCTGCACTTAGTGATACATTTATCATCCAGGTTGCTATTTTTGTTGCTTTTTCCCCACTGACATTGCTGATGCTCCTGGTGATACTGCTTTTGAAAGCCATTTTCTTTTCCGCTGATGCTACAGATTCTGCTGAGCTAATGAAACTGCTGTGGTCGCTGTTAAGGGCCCTGAATGGTCACTACTCTCCCTATCCCAAGTACTTCTATTTTTATTCTGATTTTACAGCCCTTAGGGCCCTTGGAAAAAATAAAAGAAAAAAAAAAAAACGCACGTAGGTAAGTACCTCATTTGTGACCACAAATGACAGGGGGATGGTTAGAGGGAGCTTTGCCGTTGTCCCTGAGTTCCAGACTGTCCCAGAGCAAGGACAGTTCCTTGCACTGCTTCGTTCCTCCAGCACCAGAAAGGGGAAGCGCTGGGGCGGCTGCGGGGGCTGCCACGCTTTAGCTGGCAGAGCTTCCCGTCCTGGCAGCAGCCTCGCAGAGGTGCAGTCGGTGTCACAGGGACTGGGCTGGGGTGCCAGCCCCAGCAGAAAAGCAGGAAAGCTCCCAAAGCCCCGGTGTCTCCGAGGCCAGCCCTGCCTCACCCAGCATGACCGACTCAAGCAGCCGGTGGTCAGAGGAAAGGGCGGGGGAGCGAACTCCCTGCCAGGCCGCGGACGCTCCGCGCTCTTCTCAGCCGCGGCAGCGCCGAGCAGCGCCAACCCCCGAGCACGGCGGGCGGTGGAAGGGAGGGAGGGAAGCAGGGAGGGGCGGCGGAGCGGCGCCAGCGCTGTCCCGCCTCCTCCCCGGAGCCCAGGCTCCCCCTCCGCCTCCATTTCCCGGCGTGCGGCGCGGGCGCGGGGCAGGAAGTCCCGTGCGCCTGAGTCAGGGGCGGCCGGCCGGCCGCTGCCGGGGTCGGTGGCGATGGCGCTGGAGACCCTGTCCCCGGACTGGGAGTTCGACCGCCTCGACGATGGCTCGCAGAGTGAGCGCCGGCGGAGGGCGGGCCGGGCCGGGCTGGGCTGGGCTGGGCTGGGCTGGCGGGATGCGGCGGGAGCCGCCTCGGAGCGAGGGGAGGCGCGGGCTGAGCAGACCCTGCTCCCCCCGGACCGCCCCGCTGCATCCCCGCCGGGAACGGAAGGGAGAGAAGGAGAAGGAAGCGGTCGCAGGGGCTGAGCGATGTCTCCTCACCGGGTCCCCCGCGGACCCTGCCCCGCGACCCTGCCGCCAGCCCAGCGCTGATCCCCCTGCGGCCGGGCCTGCGGGGGTGGGCGGCCGCCGTGACCTTTGCTCCCACCACCCTCTCCGTAGTTGTCAGGGTTGTTTTGGAGTGGGGGAGTGGCTTTTCCAGCCCTTCATCCTTTGCTCTCTCGGGGGAGTCGCCTGCGGTGCCCCCCGTGCGGCGGGGAGTGCCAAGCTGCTTGTGCCACCCTCTTTTTTCTTGCACGAACGAAGCTGTTTCTTTCCTTCTCGGTCACTTCTCGTGGCTCAAATTTTTGCAGTGGCTTCCTTGGTTATCCTTAGAAGTCACATCAAGATATGTTCTAAGCAGTTAGTTGTACTCAGCTTTTATTGGTAAAGGCTCTCTGTCACGGGAGGCGAGCAGTTACTTGCAGTTTCACCTTTAAAGTATATTTGAGTAAGATCTTGTGATGCTGAAGTCTTTCACGGTGGGTTCGTGTGCCTGTAAAAATCCACGTTTTACTCAGCCTGTGGAGGTGACCTAGTTTCCAAACAGGGAACTTATATGGTTGTCACACTCTAATACACGCTGTAAATTGAACTGTGCCAAATTAATTATACCAGGTGTTGCTGTGCAAATATGTCACGCATGGACCAACTGTTTCACATATAATGTTATCCCAAGGGATGATACCGTTTATACTATATTTGTTTAGTCTGGATTTCAGTGGAAACTGAAACTGTCCTGAGCAGAGCTTTTTTATCAGTTCTCTAGTTGTGGAAAGGAAAATGTAGCTTTTACTCAGAATGCCAGATCGCTACTAGTTTGACCATGACATGAAGTGCAACTCCAAATATGCCCCATCTCGAGGGTGAAGAAGCAGGCTGATTGATCTTCCATCCAGAACAGCACACAGCATTCTAGAGAAAAGCCAAAGAAAAATCCCGTGACTTAAAACGAGTTTTTTGTTCTTATTGTCTACTTTCACTTTGTATCCCTAACATTTAGCAATTACAACTTTCTCAACTGAGGACATAAGATACTAAGTAAGTCTGTTTTGTTACATCTCTGTCCTAGACATGTATAGCTGTGGCATTTGCAAATCCTGCTGCCACTGAATTCATTGATTATTGATATCGGTGATTTTATGGAAGAAGTTAAGATTAAGTTGAGGGATTTATGCTGCTGAGTTGATCTCTTGCACTGTTCCAACTATAATGCTTCAGTTTTATCCTGAGGAGAAACTAAATCAAACTTATTTGTAAACACATTATATCTTATGAAGTATGTATGTTGCTCTGAAGAAAAGGATGATACCTGCTTTCTATGATTTAATTTTCTTCCTCTGTGTGAGTCAGTTTATTTAGGAAAAATGTTCTGCATCTTAGAAAGCTTCCCCCATATCCAAGTAATTTTTAATCTGTGCAACTCTGCCTATCTCTGGCTAGCTAAGAGCTTCCACTCTCTTTTCTCACTAAGAAAGTGAGAAATTATTCCTGTCTCTTATTTTATATATGATGAGTACAAGGTAGCAAATTGATTGCTATCAATAATTAAGTATTTCAAAGTATTTAATGAGCTGTCGTGTTGCTCGCATTCATCATTTGTGTGCTGGAAAGGTGGTAGTCTGTGGATCTCTAGCAGAGTGCTGTTGTGAGGTTTTGTTTGAGAAACGCCCAATGTTTTTGTTTCATAGGGAACTGATTTGAACAGCAGTGCCAATTTCCTGCTCTTGTATGACTTTGAAGTTTTTTCTGTTCTTCCTAAAAGGCCCCAGTGACTGTCAGTTTTTTTTTTATTCTTAGTTTGTCTTTTTTGTGAAGGGAGGAGATATAATTGGGGAAGTACCAGAGCATTCCTCTTTAATGTTTCCCCTACTCCAGATTTTCTAGCAGTAGAGCACTGAAGCTGACATAGTAGCTGGTTAAAATCCATTCAGCAGGGCTGTGCATCTATCAGTGTTTTACTGGCTTGCTGCTGCAGAGCTTACAGAAGATGCACTGGAAAGAACCTGAAGGATGAGATGGATTTGATGGAATAGAATAGTATGATGATACAACTTAAGGGCTACACATCAGTGCCTGGATGAAGAGTGTTTTGTTCACTTGCTGCTTCTCCTACGTGAAATTCAGTCTCCTGATCCTGACAGTGCCTGGCCACTGTCTAGGCTGCAGGTACTGCTAGAACTCAATGGAACTAATGCCATTAATGTGGGAGAGTGTGTTGTGCTCCTTGGGTAGGCTTTGCAGTCTGTGTGCCTTTATGGCTGGTATTGCTGCTGCTTTCAAAGTACTATCTTAAGATTAATTCAGGTCTTCACTGCAGTAATTTGTCCTTCTTAGTCTCAACCTCCTTGTATGTAGTCCTTTTCATCTTTTCCTTATCAATTTGTCTTCATTCATTCTTCCCTTTCTGCCTGGTGCAGTTTTTCAGATATTTTTTTTTCTGAAAAAAAAAAGTTTCAATGATAATTGATTCAGCAGTGCTCTCCCACTGAAGTAGCCATCAGCTACCATTTGGCTCAGTTGTTTGCAATGAGCATGAGTAAGAGGTTGAACATGAATAACAGAATATATTATTTTAACTTTCTAGGTCAGTGTACTTGCTGAAATGTGTAAAGGGCACATATAAAGCTATGTGACAGCTGAATTCTTGTGTAAGGAAAGTTCAGTTGTTCAGCTGACCTTCATTCTCTAACTTTTTTTAGATAATCCTATTTTCAACAAATAGCAGAAGATCACAAGCTGTTAGATTTTTTTATCTAATTATAGGGAAGATGCTTTAGTCTTCCCATGAAAAAGGATTGTACTTCCTGAGTGTAAAAGCCTTAAACTGAAATAATTTACTCTGCAGTTCAGATTGTGCAGCTAAGTCAGTAATTGTGTATAATCTGGGGAGAAGTGCGGAGCATCTTAATATGGGAAACAAAAAAGATCAAGATAAGGAGCATGAAACTTTTTTGCACCATTGCCTTTAGATTTACTTTGCTAATTAAGACCACTGTTGCTGGTGTTTGACTAGCTGAATGTTATCCTTTGAACCTATTTGTCCCTTTGAACCTACTTGCCCCTGACACTAACAGGATTTAGTGCATTTCAATGCCCAGCAGAAGAAAAATTCTGTCTAGAAGGGTGAATTTGTGAGAGGGAATGGCTAGAAGCAGTAAGCTTGCCATGTAATGCTCAAATAACTCACTGAGAGGTACCAGGGAGAAATGGAAGGAGGATTGCTGGAAATTCAACTGCTACTCAGGCTGAAATGATTAGACCCATTGCCTCAAAGTTCTTGTATAAATGCATATGTACTGGTTCAGCTGATGGGTAGGGTCACCTGTTGTGTTACAATTTCTACGGTAATTTCTTCAGCACCTCATGTGATTGTTAAGGTCTTAGTTTAAACATACATGTACCTTAAAAAAAACAATTTTCTGCATACTGCTTAGATGTTTGATACTCTTCAAGTAGTGTTTGAATTTCTTTTAATCCAACACTAAGTTATAGGATTTTTTAAAACAAATAAGAATTTTGTATTAAATCTGCATTTTATTAAAGAAAAATGCCACAGCAATATGAGGAATACACAACTAAAGCTAAATAGCAACAGGTTAAATGTTTTTTAATAAAATTTTCTGATACTGCAGTTTATTGAATTGTCTGTAAAACCGTACAAATGTTATCAATTTTCAGAAATTCATGCTGAAGTGCAGTTGAAGAATTATGGAAAATTTCTTGAGGAATATACATCCCAGCTGAAGAGAATTGAAGATGCTTTGGATGACTCTGTTGGAGATGTTTGGGATTTCAGTCTTGATCCCATTGCTTTAAAGGTTTTCAGATATTTAATATACATTGCAACTGTTACTTTTCTAGTTTGTCCTTTCCTTCAAAACCTCAGAAGTAAAAGCTTGATGCATTTGTGCTCTCAAAATTTTGACTTTTGTGTGTGAGAAACCTATTCAATACTATTTTAATTATTAAGTAATTAATAAATTGGTGCATATCATATGAGGAGAAGTGTTCATATTAATATTTTCTACTTGCAGAAGTTAAATGAATTTCTAATTCTTCATGTGTTGGGGAGGCTGGTTTCAGCAGACTTCTTCCCTGTTAGTGTTTTTATCTTGGGGCTTTTTATCTGGGGTTCCAGGAGCGCTCACTAATAGTTGTAAAACTGCAGAGTGAACTGTGTGTGTATTTGTAGGTTGTGTTTTGATCTAATGACCTTGGTACGGTATTGGCTGTTTTCTTGGTCACAAGTTCTCTGTCCTCTGTGGAGCATTAGCTTTTCCTCTTCACTGAATTTGCAGACATAATTTAAAGATGCTTTTGTTGCCATATGAAGCTTATCTGTGCTGAAGATGCACTCTCAAGCAATCATCTGTAAGAATAATTTGAATAAATTATGTGTGGGGCCACCACAGTACTGCATGTTAATAGACTAGTCAAAATCAAGCTGACTTAAGTACAAATTGTCAGTGATTGCATACAGATGTATTTTCTGCTTCCTGTTTGTGGCGTTTGGGATTATTAATTCATGTTTTCATTTTCCTGAGCTGTTTTTTTCCTGCATATGCCATAATGGCCATGCTTTTGCTTTTCAAGTTTTGTAAGTAAATTGTTGTAAATGGTATGTAATATACCTAGTTATTTGCCTGTCTGCTGAAAGTGAAAGGAAAGGTATTTCTGAGTGAAGGATTCCTGCAGTGCAGGTTGCCAGTAATGTGCAATTGTGGCTCTCTTATTACTGACCCTATTTGAGATTAAACTGGGGGGCATACTTGCCTAGTTGGATAAATCTGTTTTTGACTAATGTTTTCTAAAATTGCTGATTTGTTGTTTCTGTTTGGTTGTTTTATGCTTTTTTTTTGTTTGCTTTTTATTTTAATTTTAGCTTTTGCCATATGAACAGTCCTCCCTACTGGAGCTCATAAAGACTGAAAACAAGGTAAGCACTTTATGCTTAAAGGAAAAAAAAAAAGCTATTCAACCTCAACCCAAGCCCTCTAAATGTGAACTTGTTTGCAATCCGTGTAATATTTTTTCTTGTTTTGAGTAGGTTTTAAACAAAGTTATAACTGTGTATGCTGCTCTTTGCTGTGAAATCAAGAAGTTAAAATATGAGGTAAATTCAGCTGACTTTTATTATTGTATATGAAAAGGTTTGCAGTTTGGCAAGTTGATATATAGATTTATTTTTATCAATAAAGAAACAAGATATGTCTAAATAATTATTGTAGCTTGATTACTTATATCCTATTTATTAAAAAACAAATTTCTGCTTTTGTTGTTAGGCAGAAACTAAATTTTATAATGGCCTCTTGTTTTATGGAGAAGGAGGTAAGTAACTCCCTTTACTGTAAAAGTATGTGGTTTTGTATTATTGCTTCAGGTTATATTAAATACTACAATAAGTGTAATTTTATTATATGGATACTTGCTTTCTCTGTGATGCACACAAATAGAGAAGTTTGAGGGTATAGGGATGTATGTTACTGTCTTGTAGCTGTCGTGTGTTAGGTTAAGATGATGAGGTTTATCTGTAAAGCACTGCAATAAGTATTGTTACATGAACAGGAAATTTTGTTCCATTTCCTTATTTACATGGGAAATAGGGAATGTGAGCTGCTGAGGTTGTATTAAGTGTACCTATTTTGCAAGTTATGGCATTGGGAACATGTTTTTCACATGTTAACACAATAGATCTGTGACTTAACTGTAATAAAACAATGAAACCATTAATAAATAAGTTGACCCAAGTCCTGCCCTCTTTACTTACGCATTTGGTATTCCAGGACAAGTTGGAGTATCTTCCAGTGCAGGTAACTCACAGTGAGTGTTTAGGCCATGGCATAAGATGGGCACAAGTAGTTGCAAGTCAGTTCACAAATCATGAGACACTGCCTTAGGTGAAAGCTGATTTTGGTCTTGGAGTTAAACTGGTAACTCCTGCGTGACTGGCCTTAAGCTTCCACCCTAAGGGATACTTAGTGTAGGAATAAGCACAGATCTTGGAGATAAGTATTGAATATATTCAAGAGTTGCTTGAGGGACCTATCACCCAACTTTGTGTCTATTTCAGTAATTTGAAAGAGAGGGAAAGCCTTTTTTATAGTATTATTGTAAAAGGACATTCATAAAGCTTTTCAAGAGATGAGAGAGTGATGGAAATATCAGGGAATGTGAAATCCTTGAGCTTGGGGCTGTTTATCATACTTTTAAGTGCTATGTAAGATAAGTGTTGTGGTTAAGGAGCATGGAGAAGTGGGGGATTTCTTAGCTTGTTATGTGGTATGTTTTTGGTGTGTTTTTTTCCCCTTTTATTTTTTCTTAGCAGACTTGCATGTCTGATCAGATATGGTTTTAAATATTTTAAAGTCATATGCTGCCAAGCTGATGCTGGGAGATCCCTTGGAATTTTCCATGTCTCTAGCATGCAAAAGTCAGACTGTAGCAGAATAATATATTACAGCAGATTCCTGATGGGTGTTGTGCAGGGAATGCTTGGGAATGGCAGGAACTGAGAGGTCGGCCTTCTGAAGTTTAAGTTGGAATGCAGAAATTATGTTCTCTATTTTCATATCCCTACTTGTAGCGTTTTCTTTGATAACAGCAAGCTTGTTTGCTTTAAACAACTGGCAAAGTTACTGGCTCAAGGATGGTTGAAATTTAAACAAATACTATGCTGGCTTTTTCCATCTGTGCGAACAAAATTTTTACTCCCCATCTTGTCTTTGCAGTGGCTAGGACTAGTATAGGAACTTCAGGTAGTTGCATAGGGGTTTTTTTTGGGACATACATTAAGGAGATTAAAGGTCACATAAAATGTATTAAGGGGAAGCAATGCAATGTTGAGTATCCTGTCCCAGAGCTCCATGTTACAGAAGTATGGAGACTCCTTTGATCTCTGACAGCTGTAGAAGAATATATTTTTTGTAGCAAGAAGACCTGTGTTTCTTAGGCAGGTAAACTTGTAACTTTAAGTGAGCTTTTCTTGCTCAGTGACCCAGAAGAAAAATCCCAAGTTGTCACATTGAAAAGACAGTATTTTGTCAGGTGATGTTCAAACTGCTCCAGATGACTGAAACGGTTTGGCATGGCTGATTATTGAATTTGATTATTGAATTGGCTGTAATTATTGAATCTCTGTGTTCTGTGTCATACAGATAATGCTGTGAAGCTATGGTGGTAAGCTTTTGTGCAGAAGGATATGTAGGAAAAAGAAAATTAATTATTTCTGGTTAATCGTGTAGTATATTCTTTCAGTAAAAAACATCTGGATGTTTCTTGCAAGATAAATAACTAGTATTTTCATGCAAATTTCTTAAAAATGGAAGCATATGAAGTTACATAATACATACGTCCTTAAAGAATTATGGGGTTTATTCTTTTTCTTTAAGATGGAGACTTTTCCCATCTTTGTATCTAATTTATAAACCATGTAATTTTTAATGAAAAAGAAACTCCAAAAATAAGTCCACCTTAGGAAATCAAAGTTAGGAGGTTTTGAGGCTCTGTCAGTACACTTAGAATAGTGCACTCTACTAGTATGACAAATAAATGGCTTGGAGGGCAAGCTTCAGAGTAAGTTTAACTGGTACAACACAGGCTTTAGAAAATGTTGACAAATGTTTCTCTTTTAAGCCACAGATTCCAGCATGGTGGAGGGAGATTGCCAAATACAGATGGGAAGATTAGTTTCTTTCTTGCAGGTAGAGTATGTTTTGATTGTTTGACAAGAATTAAAATCTTAATTTTACTTGCAAAATGGATTTAACAGTCTGCCATATCCTGTTTGCATTTTGCTGAAAGGCATAGCAGTAATTTGATATGTTGCTATGTTTTGCCTGCAGACCTGTCACAACCAGCTGATGTGTTATACATTGTTTGGGGATTTTTTAATACTTCTCTCTGGAAGTCTAATGAGAGAAGGAATTAGAATTTACTTTAAAAGATTTCAGTAGGAGAAGATAAATTGTGGTTGCTTTCATCTGATGTTGAAGATAGCTGTTTTTATGAGTTTGGTTAGCAAGTTTTAGTGTTCATTGAAAACTGGAAATAGGTTAATTGTTTTATGTATTTGGAGGTTTTTTAGCTGGTAGAAGAAAGCAAAATTAAAGTATGTACCTGAAAACAATTGCTTGCGTCTCCTTCAGACATTTTTGGAAGAACACTTATTTCTTACACAGTTTGGTTGTTCAGGATCCTTTGCATGAAAACAGGATCTGTTTTTATTCTGAGGATTTGCTGTGCTCTTGGGTTTCAGTCTATTGTGGAGTTTCTCGTCCTTAATATAACTTGACTGTTCAATTCCCAAAAATGTTTCTATTTTTATGTGATATTGCTTGTAATGAAGTAGCTGTGGTGAAGTAGAGAATATAGAGGAAGCTTCCAGAATGTTTAAACAAATTCTGGTTTAACAAGAGTTAAAATTCCTGTTCTGATTCTGCAGCATGGTACTAATCATTTACTGTGTCATGACGAGACAAATGCTGTAGGAATTCATTTCTCAACTTCCTTTACCATGCTGAAGTGCAGTGAATTGTTAGGATCTCTTGGATTTTCTTGCTCATTTTCCAGGCTCTTTGTCTTATCAGCTTTGTAGGTTTCATCCTTCATTTTCTGTTTTGCTTATGAAGTTTGTTCTTTTCAGCAGCTGGATTCTCCTAAATCCATTCAGTGTTCTACATCCCTTAGATTAGTGTTATAAGCATATCCCCAGGTGTGGTGTGAAAATATGAAGTTGACAAGAAGGTGAAAAGTTCCTTTCATAGAGTTAATGTCCATGTATTGGTTTATTGGCCCTTCTGGGCTTTCTGGATTAGCTAGATGCAGTAGCCTCAAATTTGCTAGGTCAAAAAGTTTTTTAAAAACATTATCAAAATAATGCTCTGAAATATTAGTTTAAAATCACAATCTTGTCTGTATTGTGTTGCTGCTAATATGCATGTGCTGTTGAATTGGACTACTTTCCAGAAATTTTAAAATGGCAGCTGGTGCCACCTCCCACGAAGCATGATCTCATGATCTCAGCTGTCTATTAATCCATTCCAGTGGAATCTGTTGGCTTATTTCATCTGCATTTGTTACAGCAATACAAGTAAAAGAAGTAATGTTTTGTGAAAACTGATGATTAATAGAAGGCAGAAGACCAAATAAGATCTATTTTTGATGGAGAGGAAGACAGAATTCAGCTGTTAGCCGGTCTTCTGGCAAGCTAACTGTTCAGTCAGTGTGGGCTGTCTGCTATAAAGCCATCTGTGTGCAGACTGGCTAGACTCATCACACACTGACATTTCCCTGATGGGAAATTTGTAAGGTAACTTAATGAGCAGATATTACTGCAGTTAAGGGAAACTCAGATTAATTTATCCTGTTGTTCAAGAATGCCGTGTTAAAATCCATTATAGAAAGTAGGATACTTCTTTACATGGTCAGAGTTGACATATTCTTATTCATTTTGTGTTACATAACCCAGCCTAAGTTCTCCCCTCTTAGGCAACCTTTCAAAGACATTGAATTTCTATGTTTGCTTTAAAGCAGTATTCTGTGGCTTATCACTCTTACAGTAGGTACAGGCTTCTGTGGTAATATCTAATTTGAATTTGGCTATTACCAGCATTCAGAGTGTGACTCTTGAATCTAGTAGGAAAAAAGCACAGCCTCTGCTACCAGGGATATTGTCCCTGAAAGTACTTGGGCTCTGGTGTCAAGTCACTTCTTGCTGTCTTTGATAAATTGAACCAATAGTATAAATGGTCAGAGTTGTACTGGAAGCTTTTGTTTGGTAGTTTCTTAGCTTAGTCCCAGATGCTTTTTCAGAGCTATTAGTAGGATGTTTTCCATCCTGCTGTAGATGTGTCCACAGACTTGGGTTAGGGATATAGTTGGAGCTTCAGCTGCATTTTCTGCAGTTGATGTTCAGTGTTTTTGGTGTAATGATAACTTCTGTATGAGGAGGATCTATACATTTATGTGAATTTTATTTTCTTGTATTTCAGGAGCTGTCTTGTTTTGTTACCCGATGTTATGAAGTGGTGGTGAATGTAGTGCATCAGCTGGCTGTTCTGTATACCAGCAACAAGTAATTATTCCCTAAAATGTTGTGTTGTTATTATGTAGAATTAAATGTAAAATATGGATGTTCTCTTTAAGGCATGGTCATTTTTGGAATATTGTTGTCTGGAGATAGAGTGCTTTGCTGTGCCAAGTTTGGGCTTCATAAATGGTTATGGAAATGGTTTTGTTTTATTTTCAGAAAAAATAGTGCTTGTATATAATGAGATGCAAGGATGTTATTGTTTGTCATTTTTAGTCTTTATGCTTGAGAAATATTGCTAATTTTTCATCCTTGCTCTGTTTGAGAAGCTCCTCCTGTTACTTGATACATAGCTTAAAAATCAGATCACTTCTAGGGTCTATTTTGAAAATGTGAATCTTGGCATATATTCTTCATGGAACAGCCATGATTTTAGCACCTGAAGTTTAGCTTAGTAAGGGCTGTTTGATTTAGCTCCTTTGAAAACTGTGAGGAAGGTTTAGTTCTGAATAGAATTATTGGAGTTAGCTTTGAATACCTCTTCAGGACTCTTGATTGCTTCCCTGTCCTCCAACAGGATAGCATCATTCTCCTTTGTTTTATTTGTTGCTTTTATTTTTGGCTTATACCACAGCACAGGGCAGACTTCCTGTGTGGTGCTGGATGTGTAGCTTGGACATGGCTTGATTAAATACACAGTGATTTGATTCTCTGGGTGTGTCGAGGCTATTTGCATAACTGAATTGGAATTGCTGCCACATGTGTGCACTGAATACACTTGGTGGTTTCAACCAGTCACATGCTGTGTCTTTAAAAATACAGTGTTAAATTTGGTCAGAGCATACAGATTTCACATAGCATATACTTTTAATCAGGTTTTGATGCTCTGTTGTTTCCTGAAGTTACTCTGTTAAGGAAGAAAAATATACCCCAGAAAACAGAACACACAATGATATAGAACTGATAAATGTGATCTGTTCCAAGGATTAAAAAGGCACTGAAATGTTTGTTTTATTTACAGGAATGCACCTAAAATTATAGAGACATCTGGAGTTCATTTTCAGGTGGGAATGATTTGGAACTCTTTTTCTTATATTGATATATATATATATATAGATCTTCATGATTAATCCTGGGAGAAACGGCATGAAAGTGACTTTTGAGTACAGCTTTCAATTTTAAGGTTTTATTTTAATAATCAGCTTTTTCTGGCCTTTATATGGGAAGGCCTGATGTCTCCGTGTCTGTCATATTCTAAATTTCTTAGCAACAAACTGTTTGCATGCTCCCTTATTGCTTGTGTGCCTCTCCATATAGACAATTTAAAAAATTGTGTCTTGAGTGTCAAGAGAGATCAAGGAATTTAGTTTGTGTGCAGACACCACCTTAATATTTCCTGTGTCACACGAGTAAAATCTTTAAGCTGCCAAACCACAAATTCTCCTGTTTAAATCTCTAGCTGATATCTCGTTGGCTAAAAATATATTTAAAGGAACCAAAATTTTATGTGCCACATATGACCACAGTAAACTTTCTTTTAACTAAAAGCCCTTTTCTTTCTTTCTGTTTTTCCCTTCACAAACAGGCAATGTATGAGCATCTAGGAGAGTTGCTCACAATCTTGATCACTCTGGATGAAATAATTGACAATCACGCCACGCTGAAAGATCACTGGACCATGTACAAGAGGTGTGTCCCTGATGTGAAAAATACTCCCAACAACCTAAAAAATAAAAGCACGTGCATATGTCTATGTTCCAAGAAAGTGTGGGAACGTGGATTTTAGTAATCTCTCCAGAAATTTCAGTGAAGAGCAGGGCTAAGCTCCCACAGTGTCCTTCTAAGGGCACCAGTAAATATTCTGTGTATTTCAGTATGAATGTTGCATTTTCAGTGTAGGGTAAGCATCTTAGCAAACAGTGTCATAGTTGGTGGGGTTTAAAGAATATTGAGTAAAAAATACTTGGTTATGTAAAGAACTGAGCTAAGATTATCCCTGTCCATATAGATCATGGGAATGGGCATGCAGCTTTTAGAAGGGATGGTACCTTAAGTACAAGCTGAAGAGTCAACAATTATTAAGGTAGCTGAATTAGTGGAATATTAACTCTGTCCTTGAAATCCCAAATAAATGGAGATTACTCAAATGCAAATTGTTTATACAGACCTAATGTAGTTTTGTGGAGTTTGGAGGTTTGTTTTTTTTGGGGGTTATTTTGGGCGGTTTTTTTTTTGCTTTTTTTTTTTTTTTTTTAATTTTGGGGTTGCTGCTAAGGGCAGGAGAGGAGAATCGAAATCTCTTATCAAAATGTGCAGGATATGATAAAACTGTGACTATGTTTTAAGTGTGCTGTATGTGTGTGTTCCACACTTACCCCTTTACAGATTGCTAAAATCAGTCCATCACAACCCTTCTAAGTTTGGGATTCAAGAAGATAAACTAAAGCCATTTGAAAAAGTGCTGTTAAAACTGGAATGCCAGTTACTGGATGGGATGATATTTCAGGTAATGAACTTGAATATTCCCCAGTATGATAGAGGAAGCTTACATGAAAGCAACACTCTTTAAAGAATGATTGGTTTGTTTGTTTGTATTTTGTTTTTGTTCCGGTTACAGTGATGTGTGAATTTGGCTCTTGCATCTGTGCCTGGGAGAAAAAAGGCTCTGTTGTAAGATCCTTTCTTCCTCTTCTCATGTGCTTGAACTGTGCCAGACTTTAAATGGTAGCAGTAAATACTGACTGTTTTGCTGAACCAGTGAAACACAGGCAGCTTGACATTAGGACTGTGTATTATCAGAATTCTGCTTTTGTCCACGTAGTGAGCAGGTTTACATAGCATAGGTCTTTATTTTAGCTGCAAATTAATTAGTTTCCTCAGTAATCTTCAAAATATGGTGAGTGTGACTTGTCATTCCTTGCATACGAGATGGATTGCTGTCGTTAGAGATCACTGGTGTGGGACAACCCCTGAAACATGCAGGGGCACAGGTGGATGAGAAGGATTTTATTACATTTTCAGTCCAGTTAAATTAAATATGTTCATACAAGAAGCCATTCCTTAGAAAAGTGTATATTACAGACATTGAAATGGGATTCTGTGGCACAGTGAGCAGAGGATCATGTTGTTGAACCTCCTCACAGCAGAGTCAGTTGCTCAGGTCGTGCCATTACATCTTAAATGGCATTAGGGAAAAAGGGCTTGTTCTGTAAAAGCCTTCAAAAGGGAATTGTAGGTAAATAATTAATCATAGTTTGGCTTAATCTTTCAAAGGACATTGCTACCAGCTATCCATTTTCCATGTTATATTTCCCTAATGCTGTAAAGATACAAAGACTTTTTTATAGCTTTGAGACATCAATAGGATTTGACTGGAATTTATTCAGGAAGCTTCCCCTCCAGTTCTGCAAATACCTCTTCGTAACAAAAATTAATTAAAAATATTAGATACAGTTCTAATAAAGACTTTTCTAATCTCTTTGGAAAGTATGAAATGTGTCTCTATTTTTTGACTGTCATAGGGTTTTGGGAGCTTTTTTAAACTGCTAGGGGTAGTGTGTGATTTTATGCTGCAAGGTCATGAACCACATCCTACAAGTGACTTGTGTGATAATCTTAATCTTGCTAAAGGACAGTTAGTAACCTATTATAATGTGATAATACAAAGATGCATCTAGCTTCTTAGCAGTAGTCCATCAAATGGTTTATTTGAAAATGCTCCTTAAAGGAAATGGGAAAATAAATAAAACGGGTGTCTGAATGTCAAGTGTAAGAGTGTTTTAATATTTTCTGGTTTTATACTTAAAAATGTAACCATAGTTAAGGATCTGTGTATCATAGAAGGTTAAGGCTTACTTTAGGTTTGTCTTAAATCAGTGTGCTCTTCCTATATTCCCTTGAAAACCAGTAGTCTTTCAAGTTCTAAAACTCATTTTTTGATATATTGATATTTTTTACTCAGGCCTGTATAGAGCAACAATTTGATTCTTTAAATGGTGGAGTGTCAGTGTCAAAGAACAGCACATTTGCTGAAGAATTTGCTCATACTCTTCGTACAGCTTTCGCAAACGTCGAAGCCAAACTTGGTAATGCAAGCTCATGCTTTTCCTGCCAGCTTCACTGTTTCTAAAATTGTTTATATTGTATGTGTGGGAGTAAAATTCACAAAGGTGTATTTTTTCAGGTGAACCTTCAGAAATTGATCAGAGAGATAAATACGTGGGCATCTGTGGCCTCTTTGTACTGCATTTTCAGATTTTTCGGACTGTAGACAAGAAATTTTATAAGTCCTTGTTGGATGTCTGTAAAAAGGTGAATGTTTTATTCTTTTGTCTTTCATTAATGAAGCACATAATTTCCTGAGTTGCATAGTGTAGCACAGACTTGGGATAAGAAAGGACATAAAAAAGTCTGAAAACAGAGTTAAGAATTTTCTATTTTTTATAACTCCCCCCAGCTGTTTTCTTTTGAAGATGGTCTAAAATTTGTGATTCACATAGCAGCGAGGTGAAATAAACTTGCCATTTCTATTAAAATCTCTCTTCTCAAGATTAATGTGGCAATGAAGACAAAAAACTGTTCGAGTTATGAATACTCTGGTGCTGAATAAATGCTGTGGGTTTTGACTGTGGCTATAAACATTCACTTTGGAAGACTTCTAAGTGCAAAGTTGACTGGGATGTTTTCATATTAGATGGCATGAGGAAATTATTCAATTCTCTAATATTGTTTAGAATCACTGAGAGTGGTCATAATTTTGCCCACGGTGTCCTTGATGAACATCTAAACTTTTTTATCATCAATGTAATACTCTGTAGAAAACAGTTACATGGAAATAAACTGAACTGTGTTGTGTTTATTGCTACTTGGTACTATTTCCCTCTCCTTTTTTTTTTTCCTTCCCAGGTACCAGCCATTACCTTAACAGCTAACATTATCTGGTTTGCTGACAACTTTCTGATTCAGAAAATTCCAGCTGCTGCCAAACTACTAGACAAGAAAAGTATTCATACAGTTAAAACACAAAGGGAGAACTTTCTACAGCAGAGGGCACAGTCACTTACCAAGTATGCTTCTGAAATACTGCCTCATGATGCTATTTGGCAAATAGTTTTTAAGCATGTGGGCTTTTTCATTCAGTGTATAGCATGTTGTGTAGTGTCTCTCAGTGGTGTTAGTCCACTTCATTGCAGTGTGTGTGTGTTGGTGTTGCTGCAAAAATTTTGGTCAAACCTGAGCTGCTTTTCATGTCATGCTTTCAGAAAAACCTATTTTATTACACCAAAATAGCAATGTTCCTGGCAGTTCTAAATATTTGTTGAAAATATGGAAATAGAAGCAACTGAAAATTCCCTTTTGTTTTTTAAACTAGTGTCTAGTAACCTGGGCTGCTTTGATTTCTATTAGGGCTTTCTGCTTTCTATGTGTTTATGGAGGTAAGTTGCTAATAGGCTTATAGTGGAGCTTTCCACTGCTTGGCAGTGATACTTTCTTTGCAAGCATTTTTTTCTTTGTGACTGTTTTTATTGCTTGCTTTATGGTCTTTGAAATTACTTGTAATTGAAGAAAGCCTCTCTTGTTTGGTGTTCTGCAGGTAGTGTGCAGCTCACTTCTTTCCCTTCTAAAATATTCCTTTAAGCATATTTTTAGCTGTTAGTCTTAAGAACAAGTGTCCTGCATAGGAAGAGAACAGGGATAAAGTTTGTATGTTTCAGAACAAAACAAGAAAGTGGAAATGAAGGTCTGTGGAATGGCAGTAAAAAAAATCAGATTTTGCAAGTTGTCTTCCAATCTGATATGCAAGCTGGCAGAACTGAGTTGGAGGGGAGGAGGGAAGGGGAAAAAGCAGCTCTGTGCCTGATTCTCTGACAGATTATTTTCACTTCTGCCCTGTTTCTTTTTCAATCCACTTTTCCTGGCCTTGATTCTTTCCTGGGCTTTAAATCCTAGGTAGGGCATAATTGCAGTGCTGCTTTGCTTCTGGTATTGGGCAGTGGTATAAGTGTTAAGATTAAGAAAAAGTTCAGAGAAACATCTTGGTATTCATATACATTTCATAGAAACATAGAATCATTTAACTTGGAGAAGGCTTGAAAGATCACCAGCTGTAAATCAGCAGTGCTGAATTCACCACTAAACCATGTCTCTAAGGCCCACATCTACACACCTTTTAAATACCTCCAGCAATGGTGACCCAACCCCTTCCCTGGACAGCCTGTTTCAGTGCTTGACTGCCCAGTTGGTGAAGAAATTTTCCTAATATTGAATTTAAACCTCTTCTTGTGCAACTTGCACCTGTTTTCCCTTGGCCTGTCACTTGTTACTTGGGAGAAGAGACCAGACCTCACCTCACTAAAATCTCCTTTCAGGGAGTTGTAGAGAACAGTGAGGTCTCCCTGGGCCTCCTTTTCACCAGGCTGAACACCATCAGCTCCCTTGCAGGCCTTATGCTCCTTCCCCAGCTTTGTTGTCCTACTTTATACACACAATTCTGAGGGTATTGTAATAAAATCCAGATTTTGAATCTGCTGATTTGAATTGTGCAAATAACTTTTTCTTGCTTGTTTACAAATCCTTGCACTACCTTTGATAATTGAACTGTTTGCTAAATATGAGGACTCTTTAAAGGTGTAATTTTTGGTAACAGGATCGATGACCTAAATACTTTCCAGCTACAGCTACTGGAAGAATTACAGTGTCACAATTCTCTATTTAACTCTACTTAACCATTTAATAACAACTAGTGTAATTCAAGCAGATAAACTTCTGGAGAATTATGTTGCTTAAGAACAGTCCAGTCTGGCATTGATGTAATGACAACTTATATATGTTTGTGTGTGTGTTTGTGTGTGTGTATAAGCAACAGAAATTCAAACTGGGATGAAAAAAAAGTAGCACCGGTGTTGGACTTTTCTGTCTAGTGTTTAAAAGCATTTTCTAACAGTTTATATAGCTTTATAATTTAAGGAAATTATGCACTGCTAAGAGGGCCAGGTATTCTTTTGAAAAGTAGGTGATTTTTGACTCATTATACAGATATAGTTGGCAGACTAACTAATAATTACCTGTAGAGAATTAAAATGTAAATGAGTACAGGGTTCTGATACTTTTGGGAAGGTGAGTTATTATTTTGGGACTGAAGGTTTAAAATATTTCACTTGCAAGATTTAAAGTTTTGGAAAGGAATAAGAAAATCTTCATAATCTTACTTGAAGTGAGCAACATTTTCTGTTTCCTTCCCCAGAGATATGCAGTCATATTATGTTTTTGTGAGCTCATGGATGACGAAAATGGAATCTATCTTATCCAAGGAGCAACGCACGACGAAGTTTTCTGAAGATCTTTCTAACCGCTGCAATGTCTTCATCCAGGTGTGCAGTCTCTTAATGTGGTGATGCAGCAAACTGATGCTTTGGTGCAAGTTGTTGAACATAAAAGAAATCACAGGAGTTCTGTGATCACTGTTGTGTTATTTCACAGTTTTGGAATTCTTATAAAGCTTTTAGTGCCCAGTACTCTTCCAAGAAAATCTGTAAAAGGTCTTTTGATAAAGAATGTGCGGAAAGGGAATCTTACTAAATATTCAGTGGCTAGAATTTTGGATTTTTCTCTTGACATAGGAAATCAAGAAAGCTTCATCTTCTCTGTTGTAACTGTTTTGGGTTTCTTTTGAGTCATGAGGTACTTAGAGCAGACTGAACCAGAGTGTATTTAGTTTTATTTAGGACAATACGTGCTCCCAGTAAGGGTTTTATGTTATTTCATTGTGCTTTGCCTAGTGATGGTACTTTGCAAGAATCTGACTACGTTCTGAGACATCTGGTTTTTTTTTGGCCTACTAACCGCATGTAGTCTTAATGTAAGATGCATCTTATTTCTGCATTTATTTTTTGCTAGTTTTTATAAGTATCTATCTACCCGACAGAAATTTGATGAGAAAAGGTGTGTGAAAGAAGCCTGGTTCTGAATCATCTTTAGCTGAAGATAGGCATGTACTAGGATCTGTGTTTTTCACATTTGAATTAGTTGCAGTGGACTTAAACATTTGCTCCATACTGAATTGAGTTTCCTACACCACTTGCTGTCTTCTCCTAGTCTCTTTTTCTTTTCTTCTTGTTACTGCTTTTTCTTTGAAGTAAGTTTAATAATTGTTTTTCATCTTGTATGTAAGCAACATTGTATTTAAAAGCCATGGATATATTGCTGTAGAAATGATTGGTGTCTTTGTTGTGGGATGGACATCTCTATTTAGAAAGTGTAAAACTGTATAAATACTGTCAGTGTATTTGTTCCACAGAATCTGGAAGGTTTAGATTGTTTTTGTGATGAGATGTTTCCTGGGGAGATGGGTATTGATGGGTTTGTTTACAATAGACTGAAATTATTAGACCTTTGAGACTCTGTGGTTATTTAACTCACTAACCTGTGTTTAATGGAATGGCTTTAGAAGAGGTTAATCACATCTAATGAGTCATAGACAGTTTCTTAGTGTCTGCTAATAAAAGGGTCTCATTCAGCTTTGGGATCCCAGTGTAGTGGAGTAGTAGGCTCTCTGTTGTGCAGGGGCAAAGGTTAGCTGTCTGTCATGTGTGGAACAAAACAGAGAGCACTTATTTTACTGACATGTGGAAATACTCATTATTAATTTTTCTTCCCCTTGTATTCATTTTATTTTTAGGGTTTTCTTTATGCATACAGTCTTAGCACCATCATTAAAACTACAATGAATCTTTACATGACAATGCAAAAACCTATGACCAAAACCTCAGTAAAAGCCTTATGCAGACTTGTGGAACTTCTGAAGGTAGGTGACTGGATGAAAATTATTTCTTTCACGTGGGAATTACAGAGAACATTGACCAAACATCCCACGTTAAAAAAAATAAAAATCTGTGATGGAAAGTGTTTTTGCATGCATGGCTTCTTGTTTGAGAGTGCTTTGGTTAGAGAATAGATTTGGAAGGCTAGGACTGAGTTGGTTGGTTTGTTTTGGGTTCTGGTGTTTGGTTTTTTTTGGTTTTTTTTGTAGCTTCTAACTGGCTTCCTTAGTTGATGTCACAGAATGGTTGAGGTTGTGAGGTTGGAGGGGATCTCTGGAGATCATTGGTCCAGCAGAGACACCTAGAGCCAGTTGTTCAGAACTGTGTCTAGATGACTTTTGAATATCTCCCAAGGGTGGAGACTCCACAACCTTTCTGGGCAACCAGACTGTGACAGTGCTTGGTTACCCTCACAGTAAGGAAGTGTTTCCTGATGTTCAGAGGGAAACTCCTGTATTTCAGTTTGTTCCTACTGCCCCTTGTTCTGTTACTGGGCACCTCTGACAAGAGCCTGGCTCCATCTTCTTTGCATCCTCCCTCCAAGTATTTATGTACAATGATAAAATCTCCCTCCAAGCCTTTTCTTATCTGGCTGGACAGTCCCAGCCCTGCCAGCCTTTCCTCACATGTGAGATACTCCAGTCTGTGAATGATCTTCATGGCCCTTGGCTGGACTCTCTCCAGTGTATCCATGTCTCTCTTGTACTGAGGAGCCCAGAACTGGGCCCAGAGCTCCACATGTGGCCTCCCCAGTGCTGAATAGGGGGAAGGGTCAGCTCCCTTGAGCTGCCAGCAAAGTGTTGTCCAGTGGAGCCAGAGCTACCACTGGCCTTCTTTGGGACAAGGGCACATTGCTGCCTTGCACTCAACCTGCTCTCCACCAGGACCCCCCAGGTCCTTTCCTTCCAAGCTGCTTTCCAGTTGGGTGATTCCTGGTATATACTGGTGTATGGGAGGTTTTTCTCTCCAGATGTGGCACTTCACGTTTTTCCTGGTATTTTTTTCCAGAAGAAAGATTCTCTTTTTCAGGGTAACTTCAGAAAACAGTGGTGAACAAAACTGAAGAAACCCAAACCAAAAAAACAAAACTTAGATCAGTCCTGAAACTTTTTATGCTCCTAAATAGTTTGATTTTCTTGGTTTCTAAGGGTCAATTGTGGCTGCTAATAACAGCACGTTACAAAATGGAAAGAGTCTGTATTTGCAGTGTGGATGAGTCACACAGCATAAAGCCAGATTCTAAAGGCAGCAATTTTGGTAACTGCATGAACAAATGTGTTTTGGAATTGACTTCAGGCAATAGAACATATGTTTTACCGAAGAAGCATGGTTGTGGCAGACTCTGTGACACACATCACTCAGCATCTGCAGTATCAGGCACTTCACTCTATCTCTGTGGCCAAGGTATGTAATACAAATTCTAATAATTAATCTCCCTATCTAAGTATTTTTAAAAATATTGGTTTAAATTAAAGTATTTCACATATTTTTTTCAAAATCTGTGGTGTAATCCTCTATCATAATCCAGAGATATATAAGCTTTCCAGTAATTTCAAGCTTTTTCCTAGAAAATTTACAGCATAGGTGGTTACCTGGTTTTTGACCAAGAATGGTTCCCCTCTTCCTCTAAACTGCTGCATCTCTTATAATCTTCTTTTGTGTTCTTTTTAGATTTTATTTCTGGTGAATTTTCACAAACTGATCTTTGCTTACCTCTTTTCTGATGCACATTCATAAAGCAATCTGTTGCAGGTCTAAGCAAATAGGCTGTTATTTAAATCTGTCTTCTTGGCAAAATAGCAGTATATGATGGCTTACAGGAGCCAACTGTGGGCATAAATTCTCTGTTTTACTGTGGTTTAAAATGGCTTCTTTTGCTTGTCAAACCTTGAATTTCAGAATGCAGGACAAGGGGGAAAATGAAACTTTAATATGCTTGTTCTGATGTATTACTGATTGGTTTTATTCTTTCATCATTCAGTAGCAGAGTTATAAAGAATGTATACTATTGTTACTGGTGCAGCTATTGAATTTCTTTTTTATTTGGCTGTAATCTCAATTTATGTATCTGGCATCCCTATATTTTCTAGGGTAAGCAAAACAATTGTACTTATAAAAATTTATATACAGATACATATATATATATATGTATAGCGGGAGTAGCATGAACTGAAGGGGTTCCAAACTTAAAGGACACTAAGAAAATCTGTATATCTTCAAACACTTCACATATACATAGATAACTTCCATAAACTTTTCAAATTATATCTGTAACTACATTACAATTATTTTTAAATGGATAAAATATGCTAAAACTTTTGTAGTGAAGGATGTTGAAAAGAACACTTGTGTGAACAGTTCTTGATATTTTGACTACTTATCAAGAAATATGTAAAAAGGCAAATGTTGGTAAATAGAAGGATCCATTAGTATGACTTAACCTACCTTCATGTTGGCTGCACATATTCAAGAGTATAGACAGGTGATATCACTGAATTGGCAGAGTAAGTGAATCTGGATTCAGTTGACTGTTCACAAAACATAGCTTGTTTGCAGAAATACTCAGTTCATGACAAGTCCACAAGCTTTGGGAAGGAGTAGTAAGCTATTGCCTTTGGGCTTAAGTAAATTTTCTCTGAATTTCTGTGTCTTTTTGTCATGAAGAAAAGGGTAATTTCTGATAAAAAGTATAGTGAGCAGCGCCTGGATGTCCTCTCTGCTTTGGTGTTGGCTGAGAACACCCTCAATGGGCCAAGTACAAAACAGAGGCGACTGATTGCTTCCCTTGCACTGAGTGTGGGAACACAGATGGTAAGTGCCATGATTGTTCCACCCCTTCCTTTGTTTGGTGGAGTGTCTTATGAAAAAATATCAGCTTGTGATCTCATATTTATTTTATTTCTTCATTTCTACAGAAAACATTTAAAGATGAAGAACTTATTCCCCTTCAGTTAGTTCTGAAAAAACTGGACTTGATCAGTGAACTTACAGAGAGGTAAGCAGTGACAGCAGTATATAGAAGGTATCATGGTCTCTTGGGGGAGCTGGATCCTCACTGTGTGAATGGCAAAATCTGGTCTCTGCATGCTGGTGGTGATTTTTGCATGTTTTGTAGACCAGGAATGGACAGAAAGAATTCCAGAGTTAAGCTAGAAGCTCACTTGTCTTTGGACAAGTCATATTTCACCTAACTGTTGATTGTTCAGAAATTCTGTCACTTTCTTGGATGACTTGGTTTTATGACAAGCTGAAGTTAGGTTAAGTTTCCCTTAACCTAACCCCAAAATTTCTGAGTTAGTACCAGTCTGTTTGGGAGATTGGGCTGCTAGTTTACATGTGAACCATGTTTACTGCTGCTGTAGTTTCAGTGCACACTCAAGTTTCATCATGCTGGCCATTTGTAAGCCAGGTGAGTGTCTGGGTTCCATGCAGTTTTTAGGAGAGAGACAAACACCTTTAGTGGTTGACTCATGAGATACAGCCTGTCTACATTTATCCCAGGATTTTATCAGGAGAGGCCTGTTTTTCCTTTGACTTACAGGAGAAATTTAGAATATATGTTTGATCTATAGACTACTAATTGCATGCAATAAGAAAACAATTAGGACCTCAATGTAATATTTAAGTCTTTCAGAGACTGAGTAAACCTTTTCTCTAAAGCAGGTCCCTTTTATTTATAAAGAGTCTTGTGGGGAAAAAAGTCCTTTAATAAAGAACTTTCTTCTGAAGGTCAGTGCATCTGGAACATTAAAGTAACGGTGTAAAACTTAGGCTTGAAATGCACTTGTCTTTAGTTTAAACACGCTCACTGTGTTAGAAGAATGGTTTCTTCCAAATCTAACAATGAATCTTTTATTCCAGAGTTCGAGCACAATGTGACTGTTGTTTCTTATACTGGCATCGAGCAGTCTTTCCAATCTATTTAGATGATGTCTATGAAAATGCAGTGGATTCTGCTAGGTTACATGTAAGTAATAATGTTACAATAATAATGTTACAACTTACTAACTGTTGTGACAGATTCGAATGAAGAGATTATAAACCTTAGACTGAAGCTCATAAAGAAAAACCTCAAAAAGCAAATCCCTGACTCATTTCTCATTCTGGAGGATATAAAAGCAATCTTTGTTCTAGATCTATCCATTAGATTTCTTAAAAGATTCTCTGGTTGCTATTGTTAACTCTGTGTCTATCTGTCTCTTTGTTCCTCTCTTCATTCTAATTTGAAATGAACACCTGCTAGACTTGAACATTCAAAGCCTTTGTCCCTCTTTGTGGTTACATATTTCTAAAGCAGATATCACTGTGTTCAGTGATTCTGTGTTGGATAGTTGTCCTTTAGCTTTTTCCACCCCTCATCTCTTCTCCCCTTGTTGAAGTACTGTGTACTTGCTGCATATGTAAATCATGCTTTGGCATGATAATCCTGATAAAAATCAAGCATCTGTTCCAGGGTTGTACACCACTGAAATGAATAAAGTGAAAATAATTTCTGATGAAATAACTAATTATTAGGATCCCCCAGTCAGTAACAAATAATACCTCAGATTAAGGACAGGACACTTCAGTAGTGTTTATGAAGTCAATTTTTAATAGAAATGGGAAGAGTA
The DNA here is from genome assembly GCA_013400315.1 of Bombycilla garrulus. Taxonomy (NCBI): domain Eukaryota; kingdom Metazoa; phylum Chordata; class Aves; order Passeriformes; family Bombycillidae; genus Bombycilla; species Bombycilla garrulus. Next base: position 96,161 of record VXBU01018960.1, on the reverse strand, counting down.
GTGATTCTAATTTTTGTTAGCTTTGAACACTATTTGATGTGCTGGTGACATATCTCTCTATTAATCATACATATATATTTTAATTAGTATATGTTTAGTGCACTACGGGACTGTGTACCTGCTATGATGCATGCAAGACACTTGGAATCTTACGAAGTGCTTCTGGAATGTTACGACAAAGAAATCATGGAAGTGCTCAATGAGGTAATTTGTTGTGGTTGGGAATTAAACACCCCACTGCTTGAAATATCTTTAGCTCAGATTAGCATCTATTGTGGCAAATTTGATATGATCTGTAAAAATAGCACAGAGAACTTCAGTGTGAAGTATTTTAATAAATAAGAAAGTGTTTGGTGTGACTGACAATTTTGGTTATTTAAGACTCGTTGGTTGTGTTGGCTGGGAGCATAAAAATACTGCACTCTAAATTATGTAAGTTAACAAAACCTCAGTTACGAATTTGACTGTGCAGACAGAGGAGTGCTTTTTGTCAGATTAGCTTCTGTTTGGATGAATGCCTAAAATAAATGCTACTGTTCTTAGTGTGCATGCATGGCTTTTAGTAGTGAAGGGTCTGCTAATACAGATGACCTCCTGAGTGAATTATTATCTAGAATTATGAAGGAGGTTTGACAGAGAAAATGCAAATTTGGATTTCTCTATTCTTAGTTTTTAACCTTTGAACTATGCTTTTCATTTGACTAGTTCAAGACAAAACATTACATATTATTCAGAATATCAGACCAAATTTCTTATTGCAAGACTCTTCCTCACTGCATTTGTTCTTATTATTTAGATAGCCCTAAGCTTAGTTCCCCTTAAAATGAGAATACTTGAGTGTAAGTTCTGTGGAAGTTTTAGTCGTGTAAAAAAATGGCATTAGGTAGGTAAACCTTTACGTTTTCTGAGTTGTAGCTTTTTCTTGCTATTGTGTACTAGAACAAGAACACCAATATCTTTCTGGTTCACAAGTATTTATTCACTTTGACTTGTGTGGATCTACCAAAGCAAAACTTTCTTCCCTAGTTTAATCTTCCCTAGTTTGTGGAGAGAAATATTGTTTCTGCTAACAGAATTGTAAATGGACACTGAACATGACTTTTTGTGTGTGTGTGTGTGTGTTTGTTTGGGATTTGGGTGGGTTTTCCTTTCTTTTCTTGAACAGCACTTGCTGGACAAATTGTGTAAAGAGATAGAAAAGGACCTGCGCTTATCAGTTCACACACACCTGAAGCTGGATGACAGAAACCCCTTCAGAGTTGGCATGAAGGACCTGGCTCACTTCTTCTTTCTGAACCCAATACGGTTTTTCAACCGGTTCATTGACATAAAAGGTGAGGAGTTATATGTTTGCTTGGTTCTGCTATTTTCATCTCATTGACTATGTATATCTTTTCATTTCTTTTCACACTTTCCTAGCTAAACAGATAGCATTATTTTAGTTCATCCTTTGTATTCACAGCTTATGTAACTCATTATTTGGACAAGACCTTCTACAACTTAACAACCGTAGCTCTTCACGACTGGGCCACCTACAGTGAGATGAGAAACTTGGCGACCCAGCGCTATGGTTTAAGTATGACTGAGGCTCACCTTCCCAGCCAGACTCTGGAGCAGGTAGAGTGCCCACAGGACAGGAATAGAATTTAAGCCATTCCACTGTCATAGGGCTGAGTCGCTGAAATTAAAGTATCCAAGAGCAGAGAACTGTTTGGAAAAAGTGACCTTTAATTTCTGGTTGAATTGTGAAGCAGGATCTTTATCTGCCTTTGGAGATCACACTGATATCAGTTAATATAACGTTGGACTTGTATTGTTCATTTTTTTGACATAATGAAGTTAATTGAGTATGCAAAGTCAGAGAATATTTTCTTGAAAATTCAGTGTCAGCAATTTGGCAAGCAGTAGATCCAGACAACTGTTACAACTCTGGAAAGACCTTTGTGTGGTGGGTCTTTTTTCCCTGGTTTATTGCTAGCTTTCAGCAGATTCTGCTTAATGATCATCAAGAGAAACTATTTCATGGGCTGGACAAGGAGGACTTTGGGACACCTGTGAATTAGATTCTAGGGGAGTGACTTAGAGCCTCCCAAAAGCTGCTAAACACGGTGACATTCAGAATAAAGTTGTAGTGTCATCAACTTCATGGAGAAGATATTCACTGTTACAGCGTCTACAGATTGCATAGTTCTGAAGACTTCCCTTCAAGAGTTTTAATATCTTGGATATTTTTGGCAGTTTGCTTCATTCCCTCATTTGGGTTAACACATGGGTGAAAGCTCTTAAAAATACAGTCCCTTTTTTTCCTAATGTTCACGATGGCTGTGTCTTCCTGAGTTGAAAGAGGGCTTAGAATTAAGAACTTCAGCTGTTTGGGTTTTTTGGCATAAAAGTGCTGTAGATCAGCTTCTGTTTCCAGCTTTGGTTTTCTATTGCCCATATTTGATCAGCACATTGTTACAAAGAGTTTCGCAGCATTGGTTTCATAACATTCATTCTGGTATCAGCTTTACTTCAAAACAAAGACATCCCACACTTCATAATCCCCCAGCCTCAAAAGCCTGATGAAATCCCTGGCACAACTGGAAATAGGGTGTATAAATTAAATAGCATCATTTCTAGGCACAGTGATAATTAAGGGACTCCTTAGGGGAAAAAGTATAAACCATATCGGTTGGGTTAACAATATTAAAAATTAGCTAGTTGCTTATTTCCCTGTAGACGTCTGTATGTCTGTAGGAATCTCTAAGGCAAGATTCTATATTTTAGAATCTGAAAACAGATAAATCTCAATATTTTTTTTTATTGTTTAATTGTGCCTTGTGGAATAGGCTGGAGGATTCCTTACTTTCAGGGGAAGCTGGAATAAAACAGGCAGGAGTGCAATTGCTAAAACATGGGCTGAGCTGCTTTTTTCTCCTCTAAGCATTATCTTACAGACACTGAACAAAAATTAAAAGGTTCTTAAGAGGTTCTTCATTTTTCAAAGAAAAACACTGCTTTCTAAAATATCTTCAAGTAACTGCAGAAACAGTATTTCTGCACTTAGCAGTTAGGTGTGTTGGTAGTTCCCGAGAAGCTTTATCATAGTAATTTGAAATAAATAATATTGTTTCAGGGTCTGGATGTTTTGGAAATCATGAGAAATATTCATGTCTTTGTATCCCGCTACCTCTACAATCTGAATAATCAGGTGAGGTATATCCCACACTTTTCCTCCCATTTGGGCTCCAATTCAAAGGAATTGCGAAATGAAGAGTAGAGTGCATGTAAGAAAAGCCCAGGCTGAACATGCATAGTGAGAGATTAAAAAATAGTATTGGTGCTCTAGAAAAACATCTTGGGGTATACTGTGGCTTGGTCTTGGAGAATGTTGTGTAGCATATTTTGGATATGTTATGCCAGTAGGATCTCACTGCAGTTCAGTTTTTCAGTGAAGCTAGAAGGCAGCAAGGATAATTGGCTGCTCTATAAGAACATACTAAGTACATGATTTTTAAGCTTGAGAAATGTTTATCTAAAATGGGTTATTGGAGAGATGAAGCACTGAATAACATGGAGAATATGGACAGGGAACAAACCTTTGGGGTTTCTCACAATGTGAGAAAGAGATGTCCACTACAAAAATGAGTGGCTTCCTGAAAGAAAATAAGTATTTTTTTCACAGTTTGTAATTCAGTAGTGGAACTCTTTGCTGTGGTATATGTGGGGTCAAAAGTGCAAACAGGTGCCAAAAGAGTTAATGTAGGATGTAATCTCAAATATGAGAGTCTTTAGTGCAACATCTGCCTTAGAACTGTTGAATCACAGCTGTGTAGAAATTGGAAGAATTTACCAGATAAAGTTCATTGTATCCATGCTGTACTTTGTTGGTTCTTTCCCTAATCACCAGTTATCAGCTGCTCTCAGAAATAGGATATAGGCTATTTAGATCAATAATTTATCACAGAACCAGGCTTGGGTAATTATTTTTCCCTCCCTGCCTCCCAGATCTTCATTGAAAGAACAAGTAATAACAAGCACTTGAATACCATCAATATCCGACACATCGCTAATTCAATTCGAACTCATGGAACAGGAATCATGAACACAACAGTGAGTATTTTTTGCACTACTGCTGCTGGATTATTTGTTTGTGATTGTGCACAAAACCCTCCTCCTTGCATCTGCTAATAGTTTATTTGGTTATGCAATTTTAATAATGCAGTAATAATGTTCTATGTGAATTAATAAAACAAATCAGTTCTTGGATATGGCACAAATCAGTATCACAATTTTGAGAATCACTTCCAGTTACATAAATGTTAAGGAAGAGATCTAAAACCACATCAAAGGAGAGACAGATGTTCAGGTTGGACTGTTCTGGACAGTATGCCCTGATTTTCTCCTTATTGACACTTAGTAGACAGATACTTTTGCTGCAGTTAAAATAAATACTGAAAAAATGCAATATTATTTTTTTAAGTTCTTCTTGTAATTGTTATACCTAAGAAATATCAGCTTTTCAATTTGCAAAATTAATCTACTGTCCTCTGATCACTTGTTGGAAAGCTTTTAATGATGTCTGAGGTGTAGGTGGCCATTTTAACCAGCCAAAAGTATTTGCCTCTTTGCAAGGTAAATGTAAAGAGGTGCACTGTGCCTGCTACAGCAGGAATTTATTGCTGGGGTTCTCAAGTTTGGATATAGTGATCAAGTGTTCTCAGGTCAGTGCTTTTCAGTGTGCTGCTTAAGTTCCACTTTGTTGCTGTTTGCTTTTTTTCTATTCTTCTGGCTCTATCAAAAAAAAAAATAAAGGAACTTGCTGAAATATTGAACCCACTCTCAAGTCATTATTTTAGAAGTGTAAATTACTAAAAATAAAGTTTTTTAATGATTTCTTTCTCTTCTGAGAGTGGCAGAGTGGGGACTGTCTCAAAAAATGCTGCTACTCACACTGTTTTTTGCTGATGTAGATTTATTCACTTCCGATTTGTGTTATTTTTGCAGACATGAGAAGTATTGAGATATGTGAGACAGAAGTTTCTGCCCTATGAGAAAGCATTTTAGAAAACTTTGAGGAAGTAAAAAAGTTGTGTCAGGAGATTATGCAGATTCTACATACTGAGGAAGCTGATCATGTCTGCCTGTTTCAACTTGATGTTTAGATTATTTCTAAAGGACAGTTACAGGATATTCCAGATAAACTAATGGCTGTGTAGGGCAGGTGATTGACTGAAATACTGACCTTGTCCCTTGGATCCTCTGCCTTTCCTGGAAGGCCTTCCAGGAGAATGTTTTTTTCATTTCTTCATTATTCTTTTAAAACAGTGAAATTAAAGTTGAGAACTTGCATTAGAAGTTACTCAGGCATGTGGTGGAAACAGGATGTTGGGTATCTTTGTTACTTTGCTAACTTCATGATTTGACTGTTGGTTTTTTTTTTCTTTTTGCCTTCCAGGTCAATTTCACTTACCAATTCTTGAGGAAAAAGTTTTACATTTTTAGCCAGTTCATGTATGATGAACATATCAAATCCAGACTTATCAAAGACATCAGATTCTTCAGGGAGATCAAGGATCAAAATGATCACAAGGTATAGTAGTTTTTGAAGGCTCAAGAGTAATTTGCTTAAAGAAGTGCTACCTTCATGTGACTGAAGATGTGCCGAACCATAACATTCCTATTATTTAAATGTGTATTCCCCAGACAAAGGGATAGCTTTTGTCCTGGCAAAATGCAGTGTTACCAATGTCTGTATTCAGGAGGGCTTTGTTTCATTCTGTCTGCTCTGTAAATATGGAGCTGGCTAAAATCATTCTCTGAGTGACTTAAGGATGATTTGATGGAGTTGTAGTCTATTGGAGGTCCCAAACTTCTTGTTCAACTAATGCATAACAGTTTTCAGTTTTGAATTATGAGCTTACTTGAATGGAATCCAAAATTATGTGATCATGTAGCACCCATTCCAGTATGTCAGGATTTGGGAATGACAGTCTGGTTTTCCATGCTAGAAAATTGTCTCAAAAATGGGGGAGACAATGTATTTAGTAAAATACACTACTAGTTTGTTTGCATGTCAAGTGCTTATTTGTTTTAGGAACACTTTCTCTGTAAACTGTTTTACTTCCCAACATGCAGAAGTGACTTAGTAAAATTACTCATGTGAATTAATACAGACAAGCAGGTATATAATTTATAAAAAAATAAAGCTGTAAATGTGGCATAAAATTACATTACAAATAGAATTTTATTGATGTGATGATTTTTTTTCCTGAGGATACGTAATTGTTACAAATTATTTTAATTTTTTTTTCTAGTATCCGTTTGAAAGAGCAGATAAATTCAACCGTGGCATCAGAAAACTTGGAATAACCCCGGATGGCCAGAGTTATCTTGACCAGTTCAGGCAACTCATAAGTCAAATTGGTATGAAATGCTATCTTACATGTTTTTAATGTTATTAAATGGAAGAGATCTCCACTTAGTAACTTAACTTTTAGCTCAGACTAAAGCTAGATTTAAATTCCAGTCAGATGGAAAGTAGTTCACTTGTAGCACATGCTAAGTACATGCTCTCATCTAATTACACAGAAATGGCCTTTGCATGTGTTAATCTAAAATACAATTATAGCTTGCATAGATTCCTGTTCCCTTTCAGCTCTTTTCTTTGAACTGACTTTTACACATGTCAAGTGTATTTCCTAGTAAAAACATAGTAGTGCTAACTTAATGTTAAATTTCAAAAATTGGCCATAGATCCAGCTGAAATATCTTTGAGTGATGCACCTTGTGACAATGATATTTTCAGCCACTGCTGCTGTAAATGTGCAGAATTGAGCTGAACTTACCAGTGTTTAACATGCCCAGTGGAAGGAGTTTGTACAAAAGGGAACAGAACCTTGCTTGATGATGCATTTTTGTTTTATTTTTCTACACAGACTTTTGATAGCAAGGTTTAATTTAACTTTCATAACTTGGCTTTCAGAGCCAAGTTCTGTGCCAGAACTTTAATTTACATTTCAGAGCCTATAGGAGCTATGAAGAGTGTGTGTATATTAAGTAATTATAAACTGCTTCTTGTTTTTTCTTAAAGGCAACGCTATGGGTTATGTTCGAATGATAAGATCTGGTGGACTTCACTGCTGCAGTAGTGCCATTAGGTATTTCCACTATTATTTCATTTTTTTTCTTTGCTTCTTCTCTTCCCCTTGCTCTCTATTCTTGCTGATATTCCCTGTGCCCTTACCAATTCCCCATAAAGTTTAAAAAGCTCCATTTATATGCTTTCATGTAAGTGGAATTATTGAAGACAGTGCTGGGATGCACCACCATACAATCATGGACATAAACCACTAAAAATAAAATAAACTCTATGGAAAAACGTAGCAAAAGAGGTAATAGAATGTACACATTAGTAAGACATAAGTCCATAAGCCAGGAATTGTGATGTTAAATAATTTCAAGGGTGCATTAAGGAAAAATAATACAAACCTTGAGAACTTGGAAAACACATTCCTTTCATACTTTTTTTTTGTATAGATTTTGTCCATGTTTAGAAAAGGTCATTAAAACATAGTAACTTTTGCATAATAAGAAATAGTTGGTTTTCTTGCAAATAATAGTAAACTTAGAGTTACCAAGAGTATCAAGTGCTAGAGAGAGGAGATGATAGCCCAGTAAAAACAGAAGTACAAATAATGATGTGTATAGAAATGAGGTTATTAATGCCTGGATGAGAATGTATGTCAGATATGACATAATTTGAACTAAGTAGTTCAAGCCCAGAAGATTAAATTACATAAATTATAAATTAAGGTAGATACTTCAATGAACGCATTGAAGTTGAGCATAATCCTAACAAACAGTACATTTTCAGGTTTGTTCCTGATCTGGAAGATATTGTTAACTTTGAAGAGCTGGTGAAAGAAGAAGGACTCTCAGAAGAAACACAAAAAGCAGCAAGGTACAGTAACATCATGCTTTTGAGGTCTGGGGCAAGGGTGGGATGAGAGAATTGTCATTTTATGTTTATAAATGCAGCTATTAGTTATTTGTGTGTGTGTATTAAAAGTTCTGCTGCCTTTATGCAAAAATATTTGTTTAAAACTAAGCAAATAGAAGCATTTGTTTTGAGAATGTGAAGTAGCATTGGTAGTAATAGACCGAGAACCTGATTTCTTGAAGAAATCCTTGTTTAAAAGCTAACAAGCTTTCCTCTCTGTGTGCCTGAGCTCTACTTTCAAAATTTTCAGGGTCTTAGACAAAAAAAATCCAAGTATTCTATTCATAGGCCTTTTTTAAAGACTATTAAATCAAGAAAGAGTGTTCAAATGGGCTGTAGGGGGAGGGTACTCTCCCAGATCCTGGATTGTGGACTAGGCAAAGAGAGGGCTGTTATCCCAAGAGGTGGGTAAGGAGTTTTCAGCAGAACCTGGTAATTCATTTCTCATCCCCTGCAGGCAGCTGGACTCTGTGCTCAGTGACCTGACCAGGAACTTTGCAGAAGGAACAGAGTACTTCAAAATGCTGGTAGATGTGTTTGCTCCCGAGTTCCGCAGCCCGAAGAACATGCATTTGCGGAACTTCTACATCATCGTTCCCCCGCTGGTGAGTGTTTGCATGGCACCAGGCTTACTTCAAAAAAGGTCTTGTCACATCAGGGTTGTGTTTAAATGTCTTCTATTAGACGGTAGTAGCATATATAACAATGCCTTGTGACATTTGTGAGTCTCTTTGTGATCCAAGACAGCCTTTCATTCTTTCAGACACTCAATTTTGTAGAGCATTCAATCAGTTGCAAGGAGAAATTGAATAAGAAGAACAAAAGTGGAGCAGCTTTCACTGATGATGGGTTTGCCATGGGTAAGTTTCAGCACCCTCATTAGCCTTTGGGTAAGCCAACATATGGACATTTGCAAGAAAAGTTTTGTTTATACTTTCTGTTCCCGTGATTAAAAATTCCATAACTTATTTGGATTTGTGTTTGCTTCAGCAGAATGGATTTGAGGGTTATGGTTGTGTTCAGAATTTCCTAAACATGGAATAGCTGTGTATGGAAGCAGACAGTTTTAACATATACTGATGCTTCCAAATTTCTTTCCAAGCTTGTGGTTCTCGTTCTGATGAAATGGAATGCAACTATTTGGAGAACTGCTGTTTTTTAATAATTTAAACTTGTTCTTTACTGTGATTTTTCCTGATAGATTAATTGTAAGTTAATAACAATTTAAATTACATTTGCATGGAATTATCAGCTTAGGGTCATCCATTAAAGACATTCACAAAATATTTTGCAAATTGCATGTTGACTTTAGTACATGGTTTGTTAATGACTAGGTGTGGCTTACATTCTGAAGCTTTTGGATCAGTACCAGGAGTTTGATTCTCTGCACTGGTTCCAGTCTGTTAGAGAGAAGTATGTGAAGGAAATAAGAGCAGTAGCTAAGCAACAGAACGTGCAGTCCACTAATCAAGATGAAAAACTACTACAAACAATGAACCTTACCCAGAAGCGACTGGAAGTTTGTTTACAGGTACAGCACCGGCCTGGTTACATGTTCTGGTAACAATTTCTGTTGTGTGTTGGGTTCAGCACTTACCCATCACAAATCAAATAACTGTGTTCTGATGGAGCTCATTGAGAGCAAAATCCAGGGCATTGTCTACAGCAACAATGCAAAAAGAGCATAAGGACTTGAGGTGTATGACCTGAAGGGAAAATTGTCGGGTTTTGTGGTATTTGAAGACCTGTTTCATTGGAATTCTTTGTCCCACAGAGTTTGAAATCTAATGCAACTAAACCATAAATGCTTAAACAGGAGAGAATATCTTCTGGTTAAACTTCTTATGACAAAGTTTGCACATAACACTATGAACCATCAGAGTTGCCTGTGTATTAATTCTGAGCTGCTAAATTGAATGATACATTAGCAAATAGAGGAAAGGTGCATTTGAATTTTGAAGCACAGCAGCTCAGGTTTCATTTGTGGTGTGGTGCTTTCCCTGTCTTGACTGGAAAAGCCTATGAGACAAATCTGTCAATGGCTATTTTTACAGCCCACTGTTATAATCTGTAATATCTTGTTGGTATAGATAAGGCCCTGTATGTCCTCATGGTTTCCAGAAGTGTGCACTGTGTTTGGTCCTCTGTTAAAAAAAACCACATCTCTGAACCTTGTTCAGACACTGATCAAACTTGTGGTTAAAATATTGGCTTGCATGATTTTCCATGGGCAAGTTGCTAAGTTCTCACTGCTGCTACAAACCCCATTTTCAGCCTCAGTATACCACTGAGATTTATTGCAGTGATGTTGCTTTGCTTAAGTTGCACTTCAATGTAATTTGACATTTGATTTGTAAAATGTGTGTGAATAAGGTATGAAAGGACAAAGATTTTCAAGAGTATTTAAATGATTTAGATACTGAAATCTAGATGCCTAAGATGCTCGTGAAAAATCCCATTGATACTTGTCTTCAAATTTGTGATACACTGATAATCCTCTTATTTATCTTTTCCTTTAGGAATTTGAACTCCTTTATTTCTCACTAAGTAGTGCAAGAATTTTTTTCAGAGCAGATAAAACTGCAGCAGAAGAAAGCCAGGAAAAAAAAGAGAAAGAAGGTGAGTGAATCCTATACATAGAACATTTTGGCTTATGAGATTGTGTGCCTTTATAATAGAATTTTTTTTCATAGCTGCTTTCTTGCTCATAAGTTGATTGAGTATTCCAGAGAGAGGTTTATGTGGTCATGGGTGATTTAGACTCAGGAAGAACAGCTCAATAATTCCTTCTTTGGAATAGGTGAATTTCAAGCTGGGCTTCTGGGGTGTGGGAAAAAAAGCAACACCACAGAAGACCCAAAAATAAGCCTGGGACAGGGAGAATTGCCTACTTGCAGTAATATTAAATTCAGTAACTTCAGTGCCATACTTACCTATACATACTTACTATACATACTTATTCTCTTGGGATAATTCTTTCCAAAGAAATGAGAGTGCTCCTAAGCATCAAGATATAGAAATGCAGTTTGGTCACAACTCACTTAGAAATTCAGGGAACAGTATATTAAAAACTGAACTGGTAAATAATTCTCCACTGCACTTGTGACAAATGCACAAGTGGCCTGTGAGATTACAGTCACTGGAGAAAAAGATTTGTTTTCTTCTGCACTAGAAAAACAGTTTGTAAAGAAAAATTCTTTTAGCATGAATTTATATTTGGTCATATTCAGTGAAGTTGCTCAGATAAATATTCAGTGCAAGGAAAAAAAAAGAAACAAATCCAAAGAACTCCAGGCACTGTGGGAAGAATAAACATACCGCTCTAGAGTCTATAGGAGACCATTCTGGAGAACATAGAATTCAAAGGGTAAGATCTGAATCTGTGGTGTGATCTCTTGACTAGGTAACTTTGGTGTTATGCATTTCTATTCCTGGTTGTATATTCTCTTTCATGAATTCTGAAAGTTAATTATATTTTAGGTTAAATATTCTCTGTTGTGGTACCTGTTCAGTTCCCTGAGCAATGTGTTTTGCAGTGCAAAAAACTGGAAATGCATACCAGGGTGGAAAGTTTTGAACATGGTTATAGTATCTATGCCCACTACCATGATATTTGGAGTTGGACTATGAAAAATGTCTGGGCACTGTATATGTAATTTTTAGACAAGTACTGCTGATTGAAGAACCTTTCATCTGAATATGAATTTCTTCATAGGGCCAGGACTTCTTGTGCTGCAAGGTCAGGTTGCATATGCTGGCCATGACCTACTGCATGAGGTGTTACTGTGACATCAGCATCATATACATATATATACGCTAGGATTTGAAGGGTTTTGTTTTGAATAGAGTGTTAAACATGACCCATGTCTTTATTTTTTTATTTTTGTAGAAGAATCTGGTAAAGCAAGCAATGGAGATCTTTCCAACTCTACGCCTGCAGAGCCTGTTGTGAAATGACATGGCTGGTATGGGTGATGATTACTTACTCAAATAACTCATGTCCTTGTCTTCATCAGTAACACTCTATTGGGGTTAAAACTCTAGATTTTATTTACTTGCTCTGTTAAATCCAAGAGAAAATGTACAGTAGTATACTAGCATCCACTGAGGCTAGGTCTGTGTTTGTCTATATTTCCTGTAGAAACTCCTATTTTTCAGGAGTTTGCATTATTTACAGCACTTTCTTTAGATGGAAAATAATTTAATAAAATGTTGACCTTGGAGGTAATTATTTTAAAGTACAGATGTGCAGATAAAAAATCCTTATTAATTTCTAGATGCATTCTCGCATCTCTATCATAGCATTTAAAAAAAAACCCAAACTCATAGCCTTTTGGTCCAAGATTTGAACTGGCATCTCTTCAACCAGAAAAAAAACTGAATCCACATATTGGGTGTATCTGTTGTCCAAAAAATAATTGAGACATGTCATTTTGTAGTCTTGTTGAATTTAATACAGTCACAGATTACACTGTGGATGTAACAGTGTATGTTGTGAATGTATGTTAAATCTATTACACAAAATGGAGGTGCTTTTTACTGTTTTATTTCAAACCCTCTTGTTATTACTATGACAGTATTTGTGCTCTGGGAACTTAGGATCCCATCAAATATTTATTTTCCCCTGGTTTTGCCCCCTTATCAAAGAATGGGAAAACAAGAAAAGTGAGCATAACAAATTACTTCTCATTTCATACTGAAGGTCTGGTTTGCATCCACAGTAAGAAAGTAAGGAAATCCAGAGCCAAGACAGAACCACAATCAGCTCTTCCTTTTATGACCAGACACTGTGATGGGTGTCTGTAACTATTAAGTGATCTTACAGTTCATGAATATGTTGTGCCTAATTGCAAGTTTTAGCCTCAATTCTGTATTTTCTAGCCTTTGTAGGTCTGTTGTACCGTGTGTTGTTCATACAGTCTTACATGCCTGATTATTAACAATAATTGCACTGCAGGCTCAGAAGCTGCTGAACACTGTGAGAACTCTATATTAACATCTGTCCTTGCCTGCAAGTAGAGGTTCTAGATTGTGCAAGAGTTACTCAGATTCTTAAGTAGCTAGACTTAGCTTAAAAGAAAACACCATTTTATTAAAAGATACAGGTGTGTTTTAATCTCCCAGAACATAACACCCTTCTAGTTCTTACCAACCAGAATAAAATACTCCAGTCACTCCAGCTGAGAGAACTACCCTTGAGGGGTTTTATGGCACTCTTTAAACCAAACTTACTTTAATACTTGTTTTAATGGTTCAAATTGTTCCACCCACTCTTGGGTCACTGGGTAAAAGAATTACTGACATACTTCTGATTTGCCCTTTCCTGCCAGTCACTTCAACATTCAGACAGCAAGGATGAATGTTTTGTCACAACTGGAATGACCAGACTGATACGAACGTTCCATTTGTTGGTTCTGAGAACATGACACACAAGCTTCTTGGACTGTTAAAATCAGCTGGGCTTATTAAAGTTTTTATTTTGAATTCATTATAACTGCCCTAAAGAATGCTGCATTACTTGATTTATATTTTTGCTTTTTTACTTTGATACAGGGTTTTTTTTTTAATTTGTGTACACTTTTTTTTGACCAAATTCTGCCCGCACTGAACTCTCAGTAGCACTGCCGAGATCAGTATTCTTGCTGCTGCTTCCCATCCTGCTGCAGTTGCTGTGCACATCCTTCCCACATTCCCATCTCTGCTGAAGTCACGTAAGTTTGTGGAGTGGAAGGGCCAAGTGCTGCATTTCCTTCTTCCACAGCAATGGCAGAATCACCCATAGATGGTATTCCTTTCCCCAGGATGGCCTTGCTAGGGAGCTGTGTACAGTTAAGACACAGCCCACACTCTAGTCTGCACTTGTGTTATCCCTTCTCCATTTTTTTTTTCTTTTGGAAAGACATTATCTTGCTAAGGTAAGACTTTGCAGTTGAACATAACGTGAACTGAGCACTGTCTTCGTGTACAGTGGTTAACAAATTCACGTGGTTCTGGTGATGGGAATTCTAGAGGAAAGACATAGCCTATTTTTATAGACACCTGTTTAATCTGGGAGAACTGAATGTATACTCTATGTGGCAAAAATATATGCATACACAAATATGTACAGTGATAATAGAGCTATTCTTGCTAATACAGGACTGTAGTTTGTATTTCCTTCTTTCTCTTTGTCATGTAGCAGCACAGACGTGCAGAAAGGTTTTTCTCATCTGAAATCCAAGGTGGGTCCTGGGTTTGGATGTCCCATGTGACACTGAGTTGCATTAAATCCTTTTTTTCTCCTCACAAGGATAGGGAAGGGGGCAAAATCCATGTTGTGGTGCTATACTCTTTCTGTTGCTTTTGGCCAAATGGACCCTAACTGGTTGTCTGGAGATGAGACAATGGAGCTACAACAAAAAAAATTCCCTAAACTAAACCAAATGGGCTCACTCAGAAATTCCCAGGTGTGATAGAAGTGAGAATGATGAATTTGCTGCAGGGACATAAAACATGTCTAGGGCTTTTTTCCTTCAGGAAAAAGGACAGGGTTGGAACAGGCTGAAGGCCAGGCTCTCACCCCCAGCAGGCAGCTGCCACCACTGCCCTCAGAGGTTCAGCCTTGTGCCAAGGCTGCTGGAAGTGGCAGCAGCTGCTCTCCCAGGGGATGTGGACACCAGCTCCCTGTCAGCCCTGCCATCAAGGGTTTACATGGCCCCAGCAGCACCCAGCTGCTGCAAACTCCTGGTGCTGAAGGGCACATTCTGCACATCCTAATGCAGCCTGGAACCAGAAGGAAATTTGAGTTGCATCAGACGTCCATCAACAGCTGTTTTCAGCTTCTCAGGTACAAAGGACCAAATGTAATGTTTCCTAACTCATTGTACAAAAGGGTATTTTGTTACTCCAGTTGCTTTGGTTTGTGAGTAGAGAACATTATGTAGATAAATTGTGTTAATAAATGAAATTTTGAGAACCTCATTCCCAGTGTTTTCAGTAACACCAGTTCAGCGGGGGGTAATTTTTTTACTAAGACAGCTTCAGCTTTTATTTACAAAGAAGTTTTTGTGTCAGTTACTAACAGTTTTCTTCCACGGCACTTTTAAACATTCAATAACCAGTTAAATTAGATTTATTCCACATTAAACACTTCTGATCTTTCAGATACTGTTCCACAGATTCTGCTTAAGGAAAAATCTAGTTTCTTGGTGACTGAGACAAGTTAAATTAAGTTTGAGGAATTTCAGCCATTTTTTCTATGTACCTTATCTTGATTAATATAAACTATACTACAGATTACACCCCTCCTCCCCGGTAACAGCTCTTTTTTTAATCTATTCTGTTTGTTCTTGCAAAGCAACGTTGCTGATGTTTTCAGGATGGAAAAAAATGTAAACTTGTTAGCCAAATCTGTCTAGTGTCTCATCTCAGGAAGGTACTGTGAGACTTGTCAATATATTGTAGACTTGTAATCTAACATTTTATTGCTCAGTTTCTTAAAACCAAATGTGCTGGTAGACTCAGATGTTGCACATCACAACAGTGTTAAAAATACAAAGAATTCTTACTCTAAAAGTACTTATTTGTCCTACTGTTACCATCTCTGGCAAGAAACCTAACCATAGAAAAACTGCACATCTACCAACTGCAAATCGACCATGCCACATTCTTTGCCTACTTCTGAGGTTTTCATGTCAGTGGTATTTAGAATAAGAAATCACAGAGGTACGTTTTGTCTATTATTTAATTAAAGAATGTGAGTGGGGGCCCCAGGAAGGTAAGAGTAGGCACTTAGATTTGTTCTGTAAGCTTATTCTAGATGCAATATAAAAATAGATTATATTGATAGGAAAATTTAGTGTTTAACAGATTGTTTTGTAAATAGGCTAGCATAAAAGGTAAATCTTGTTATACATAAACTAGACTAAAAATAACCTCATCTGAAATAAAGTAGATAGTGCATTTTTAACCTTCATTCAGATGCACAGAATCATGCAAACTATGAAAATTGACTATGGTAGGAAATTTGAGGCCTGATATTTGTCAGAGGAGCTGGCAACTCACACGACTTTCAGTGGAAGGAGAGGCCGCTGGCCCTGTAAATGTAAGAAATGCTATTAACCCTCGGTGGATGACAGCTGTGCTCTCCTGCCCAGCAGCAGCGTTGCTCAGCATTGTCAGCTCCCCCCTACACATTCACAAATGCAAATGCCTCGAGGGCACAGTCCTGCTGTACTCCCACTGTAAATCCAGAGGGACTCCACTGCAAACACACCACTGCTCTCAGCAGGAAAGGGCAGCTGGCCTCAGGTGTGTGCAGGCAACTGAAAACCAGAGATTCTTACAAAACCACTCCCTGCTTTTCTGCTCCCACACAGGCTGCAGGAAGTGACAGGAAGCTGTTTATGCTTCTGATTCCTCCCCTCCTTCATGCATGGTTCCATCTTCTTCTGACACATCATTCAGAAGCATGAACTTCCCATCATTTGTTAATGGCACAGACTTCATTAGCTGAGCTAATGCTTCTGGATCCTGAAGAAAAAAGAGATGTCAGCAAGCTGCAGCAGCCTTTGAGGAACACGCATTTCCCAGTACTTCTTGCTAAGCTTTTGCAACTTTTTTAAAATTTTTTTTAACAAACTTTAGAATAAAGATTTGAAATAGAAATAATATCTTTTGGTTAAGTAAAGACAACCCTTGGGTATTTAAGATGGAAAAAACAAGGAATTAATTTTGAGCCTTTATTTTGCTGGTTTTTAGTTACTTAAAAGCAAGGAGAAAAGTAAGTCTCCCAAGAATTTATTGTACACATGTTAGTGGCTGTGACTAAAAGCTCATTCTCCAACTTGTTCTGAAATGTTAGGAGCAAAAATATACAGCAAATAATAATGTCACATCTGTATAGATAGAATGTATCTACAAGGGACAGGGTAACTCTACTCTTCATTTTAAGTGGAAAAACACTGTGATTTTCATTTCTAGGCAAGAATGTAAGTATCTAAAAGTGAAACAGCAGTGTATGTGATTTACACATCATCCCAAAGAATTGGTTTCGTTTTTTGAAAACCTTGCTCACAGCTTTCTTTCAGACAAACATTTGGATTTGTCCAATTTTGAATTTGGATCAGGGTGGCACATTTTATCTCAAATCACATTACTGAGAAATCAAACTGAGTTTATTTTTGCTGTGTCAAATAATGTCTGCAAAACGTTGTCCTTAGGAGGAGGACAAAGCAGTTCTTTTTTCTTGTGCACACCCGAGGTATCTGACAGTGCAGCTGAAAAGCAGAACATGATGTATCACACAGATGAGGAGAATGAAACAAACTTACCTTCTGTGCCTCAATAATTTCTTTTCCCAAGCTAATGGCATAGCAAATCTACAAAGAGGAAATACATGTTTAATTCAGTTCTGGTTTGGTGTTTTGTTCCTTAATTGAAAGTACACCACATAAGTGTCAGTGCAGACTTAGTCTTAAAACCAGGCCTAAAAGCAGAGGTACAATATGAATTTGCTATGCTAACTACTGATAAAGAAAACTCTCAGGTTCAGCTTCAAAGCTCACAGAGGCTGGTAAATCTCTGTGCTCAGCTCGGCTAGTTTTAGTCACCAGACTTTATTCCCACGCTTGGGGGAGTGTGTGTAAGTGGCTGTAGGGACAAAAGTTCTCCATCCCACTCCTTATTTCTGTAACAGCAGGCAGCAAACAACCAGTGGTGTTAGCAAATATGGCTGCTTTCTCTGTGAAAGCTTCACAGCTGTACATCTCAACACAGCTGCTATTCATTTTGCTAGTGCTGCTGCTGGACAGCACTTTCCCATCTCTTAATGCTGGGATCAGCAATCCCATCCTTTCTGCCTTATACATGCTGATGCATTATCTGTTCATTTGGTCTCTTTAGACATACGCCAGTAAAGGCTTGCATGTTAATGCAGGTTTTCTGGGCCAGAAATTGAGCTGCTCTTGTTTCTATAGCACTGTTTCCCAGATGTGTAAGCCAAGAAGCCACAGACCTGTTTTCTAAATAAAGAATTTTATTAAATATTACGCAAACCTTTTCCCCTTCTGTGTTGCTCTCAAAAACATATGCGCTCATGGATTCTTCTCCCAGAGTCTCACTAAGGTGGATCACAAAGCCAATCAGTCTCCTGTTCTCCTGATGGGCAGCAAACTGTGTCACAGTGGTGAGTTCAAACTGGAAAAGTAAAATAAATAATTTGTTTTAACCAGCTCAAGTTAGCAGGTTAACTCAGGTTCATGTGACTGAGTAGTCACTGCTGTGATAGAAAAAGTTACTTACGCTTGCTCGTGTAACTTGTGTTTGAGGATCTATTAACCTGCAATTCCGTGTAGGAAAAAAGAAAAAAAAATTTAGAGTGATTCCTGGTGATTTCAAGGGGCTTTATAATAGAAAAGCAGTAACTCCAGCAGGTTTACAGATGAGGAAACATATGTGCAGAATCAGGCACTTTAGCTGTGATTGGCAAGATTCAAATCATGGCCTTGAGTCTCAGCTGCCTGATAAGTGCAGAGCACCTTTCTGCCTGGGCTAACAAAATGCAGAAGGACAAACACACCCCAGCTAAAGGCAATGTCTGTATCAGCATATTCTACAGTGACACCACTGTCAAAGGACGTTGTTAGGAAAGAGAATCTTCCAATCCGTTGTTTTGCAACTTTTTTTTTGTATCTTTGCAGGGTTTTGTAGCCCCACTGCATCCCTTAGATTTTGATAGGACACTCTTAACAACTTAGTCTGGACGATCATTTCTAGGTACCACAGAATAAGAAGAGCCACTTCTTTCTAGGTAAAGTGACTCTTGGGATCTTGTTTCCTCAAAGGGTGTGTGTCTTAGAAAAACAAAACCAACAATACATAATTAATCCCAAATTGTATGAAGAGAACAGAATATTGACAAGTTAAGGCTTTTACAGTACCTCAAGTTCTTGCTGGTGACCATGAGGTGGGATTCAGTCATGCGGAAGATGTTGTGAATGGCCCGAGCAGCCAACACCTGTCTCATGGCTTCATAAATCACCTCACACGTCTCATCAGACTGAACAGCCATGGACCCTAAAAACCGAACTACGAACATCTGCTGCAGCAGGGAATCTGCAAGAGAAAAGCCATGATTTCCTTCATTGTGCTACTTCAATCTTCCAGTAGCTCAAAGTATCAATGGAATCATTTTATTCACTTTGGAAATTCAACAGTAAGCCCGTGGTTGGTGACCGTCATGAGTGGTGGCTTTCTGCCATGAGTCACACAGTGCCCTGACCCAGTTTCAAACTGTGTGAACAGGCAGCAGTGTGGAGGTGGGGAAGGAAGTTACTGCAGTTGCTTGGAAGTCACACTTGCTTTAAAATTAAGTGTGACTGGTCCTTTATGCTTCATTTGATTAGCTAGTAAAATTCCCTTGCCTATTTTGCTATTTGGTGCACATGAACTGTGATGAATTTAGGACTTTGCACAAGCCTTGCTTCCATTAAGCCTTGTACATTCTTCCCTTTTTTCAATGTCCTTCTGACCTTCCATGCAGCTGGGCCCAGTGAGGTTTTCACTAAATCCTTCCTTGCTCCTTGACTGTCACCATAAGATTTAATGGCAACTACAGAGCCATTATGCAGCAAAGCCATCACTTGATCAGGCTCCCTTTATGGCCAGTGGTAAGCAAGGCAAAGCAGGGTGAATGTTCAGAGCAGTAGGTACTGCTTTGGTTCTGAGAGCAGTTTTCTGACAGGGTTCCAGGCAGAGGGGAAGAGGAGAACAGCCAAAGCCCAGCCCTACATGTGCTGGTGCAGAAAGGTCACTTTACTACGGATCTCTTACTTCTGCGCCACAGTGTCAGGTGCTTACTTAAGAGACATGGGTAGCTAAAATCATGACTAATTTTTAATTTTTATTTAAATAATTAATTTTAAATTTTCTTAATTATTTTTTTAATTTTTATCCATTTTCTGGATGAAAGAAGCACTGACCTTCCTCCTCATCTTTGCTGCTGTCTTCAGATTCCCCAAATGGGTTTGCACGCCTGTGAAATAAAAATTAAAACTTCAATTACAGATTCTGGTCATCACCACTAACAGCTGCTGCAATACTTCATCTCGCCTAAATTCCCACTGTTACAGTGATGGATCACTGTCTCTGGCCATACCTGCCACCTCTGTTCTGGTCCAGAAATTCCATGGCAGGCAGTACGATATCGAACTGAATTGGTGTTCCAGGAGCAATGAGCTGTGTGGAGTCTTGAGTGCCAGCTGATTCAGTGGGAATTATTTTGTCATTTTCCATATTCTTTACAGTCTGGCTAAAGTGCAAATGTGAAAAAAATTATGTTTCTGTCCATCAGTGACACCCTGTCTTTGCTTTGGAAGGGAGACAAGATCATTCAAGATCCCAAAGCAAGACTGAACCACTATGCAGACATGTAAGGTATTTTTCTATTTACCTGTTACTGAGGACTCTAATAAAATGTTTGTTTTTTTTTAAACCTAACATTATTTAGGACAAAAGTAAACATTGCTATATTAAACCTGAATGCAGATCAACTCTGAGCGTGGGCTGATTTTCAGCAATAGGTGATTTGTCTCCCTGCCCTGTCCATATTCAGAGCTGCATTACCAGCAGAGACCTGGACTTGTGTCTGCACTTCTCGGTGACTGCTAACATCTTAAAACCCTTCAGCCCCAGGCTCAATACAACTGCACACAGTCCCTGCTCCATGCAAGGGAGAACATTACCTGGAGTGCTGAACCTCGTGTTTTTTTCCCAAGCTGGTAATGGGAGTCACTGCTTGCAGGGCTGTCTGATTTAATTTGATTGCAGCTGCCTATGAAAACAAGACAGAACAGCTCTTTTAGATGTAGTTTACCTTACCATGCTGAAGAATAAAGAGAGAGCAAGCTGAAGGAATGGACTGAAAGATGGTAACAAGCTCTCACCTCTGGATTGTCAGTGAGATAGATTTGTCTGGAGATGTTGTTGATGGCACATATCCACTGAAAGGGAAAAATGAAATTGAAGTCTTCAAGCTCACTTTTATGCAAGATTAATAACATTAAGAAGATATTTTTACCTCCTCGTATTCTTTCTTGCTTTCTGCTTGAAGGGTTATACCCCTAAAATATAAACACAGTGTATAAGTGCTAACAGTGGGTACCAGGACTGTTGACTCCAGTGCTTATAGTAGTATCACCAAGCATTTAAATCTACTAGCCACCAAAGGAACAAGAATCATGAATAAGCTGCAGCTAAAAGACATCACATGTGCCATTCAGGCATTTGTGGGGGAGGATTGGAAGGAATATGCTTTTAATTTGGAAACACCCTTCTGGAAACCCAGAAAAGCTTACTACTATACCAAGCAAGTTTTACAGGAAAGAGCATCTGAAGGGGTAGGTGTGACTGGCTGTCCTCAAACAAAATCTGTCTCATACGCTTTGCCTGTAGGAGTAGTGATCTGAAAGCAGTATCTTCTGTCTTCACAGTCCACAGCCATAACAGAGCAGTTATCCAGGTCTTGAATCAATCCTCCAGCTACTGCTCCCCTTGGCTGACACATCAAGTTGCCACCTTGAGTGAAGAAATAGAGTCTTTCCCAAGTTGTAGTCACCAGACCTGTTTTACTGATGAGAAGATGCAGTGATAAAGACTCATTACTGTTTAGAAGTAACTCCAAACAGGTATGAAACTGCAAACATATCCTGATGCTAATCATAATTTTATGTTCACTCTGGCTTTTTTTTTAATGATGTTAAGAACAAAAAGCAGCACCTGCTCCTAGCAGAAACTAATCCTTAATGGAAGCTGAAAAATTAAACTAATTCCAAACATCCAAGTTAAAAATCGTAGCTTCTAGTTAAGGAATAAAAGAGTATTGAGTAATTGACATGAAATACTATGAGCAATTTCAGCACAAAGAATCATAATATAAAGAAGTATCTACTGCAGTACTTTCTCAGAGTCCATGTCCTGCTTAGCTATGGAGTCCTACTATAGTGTAATCCAGCTTTTGGAATACTATGGGGAAAATTAATAGATGTACACTCACAAAGAAAAAATTACTAGAGAAACAAAATAATAAACTGATATTTAATCAATCATATGAATAGGGTTATTATATGCCACCAATATACCTAACTCCTGTGTAAATTTATGGAAAATTTTATACGTAAAATCTACAGAGGTAATTCTACGTATCATACACATTCAAAGTTACAGACTTGCATCGTCCATAAAGCTTTTATTTATGTAAAAGTGGTCATTTATGAAAACATGTATTAACTACAAAATATAGCTGTTTTTGTAAACACTGACTGTGTCCTCTTTTAAGATCTGGGAAGTATCTGAACTCAGCCTCATCAGCTTCTAATTTTTAGCCACTCAAATGCAGGAAATTATCCCTGTAGGTAAATTCAATCAGAAGCAAAATTCTCAGAAAAATAGTCTAAAATGCCTGTAATTTGGTTAAAGCTTCAAAAACACATTTCCAAAGATGGCAGAGGTACTCGGAGGATAAAAAGTAGAGCTATCAAACTGATTTAGGATCCACAAACACAAATACCTGAGGAGTCTTTATGACCTTCCCCCCCAAAAAAATGTAACCACTGTAAAAAAAACAGCAGATAACAACAATCTTCTTACTTTCTAAGATTAAGGTAGCCAGCCTTCTGGATGAGATTTCTATTGATGACAGGTGAAGTTACATCAGAATCTGGGGTGTAAACAGATTCATTAACTGCAATTAAATCCTGCTGGGATATTCTCATTTTTTCCGCTTCAGCATCCAGCTCTCCCTGTATGCTGGAAAAAAAACCAACATCACAAAAAGAAACCCAAAGCCATCATTAGCCATTTATACCAGAATACAGGTAACATCTGTAAGCCAAAATGAACACAAAATACTATCTGAGATTACCTTGGAGTGTACTGCAAAGATGAAAGTTATTTTTTGAATAGACTTTTTAGGAAATACTGTTTTATAATACTGAAATGAGTACAAGAGAAATGTTTAAGTGTTGAGAAAGAAGAGTTAAGTTTATTTTTTGAGAGAGGGCTTCTAAAAGTAATGCTTCTATGAATTTACACTGCTGAAGAAATACAGACATTGCCCTAGTGTAGTGGCATAGTTCAAAGCAGGCTGTACTACTACAGGCTCTCTTGGCTTTCTCTGAACTTTTTCTAATGCCTTCAAGTCTGTAACACATAGGAATTTTTGCCCTGAGACTGGTCATGGATTTTCATGAATTCAGAACAATACAGTAACAAAACCTATAGCTTGTCTCACTTCAGCTTTCATTTTTTGTTTTAATACTGTGTCTGCTTTGGTATGATTCAGAAAACATCAGATCTGAATTAAAATAGACCATATTTTGCAAGCTAATGCCTTTCCAGTCCATCATTTAATGTCAGAATAAGAATTATTTAAATTCTATTTTTAAATACAATAGAACTATGCTATCAGTTTTTACCTCAGTGTTATTTCAATTAATCTTTTATTGAAATCTGTCATTTTTGTTGCACCACAAAATGCTTTTGACAAAACCTCCCTGGCACCTTCGTATTTTCTGAGACTATATTCCTCTTCCTAAGATGTGCTTCTCCCATCTCCAAGGCAGGAAGAAAAGTACTGACAATTCTGAAGTTAGATGTGTTTAGACCAAGGGGTTACTGAGAATCTGTTAGTGTAGATATCTCCTGTGTTATTACACCATTAGCAATATTCACTGTATAAATGAAAATGCTTTTAAATACCACTGAAATTCTGTAGCTGCACAATCGATGACGTCAGCTTGTTGTTCCAAAAGAACAAATCTGACAAGTGAAAAGCTTTCAGATTGACTAGCAAGCAGATCTGACTCACTGAGGCCATGTGATCCCCAGCACTAAGGAAGGAGAGGAGTGGGCAGCAGTTTTCAGTGGCTGTGCAAACTGAAATCACAAAACCCTGTCCTGTGTCAGTAATTCTGTGCTGCACAGTGCCATTCAGAATTTTACAAGCTTCTCTTTTGGTTTTTCCAAAGACATCACATTCCTTTACTAGTTACATTTGAATTGTACTTCCAAGCTTTACTGTGTGACAGACTTTAAACCCAAAAACCAGACTCAGCAAAATAACTGAGCAGCCTATTTTTGTTTCCATTTACTACTGTCCAGAGCTCACATCCATCAGACTGAGGAAAACAAAGGCTTATTCTGTGGTGAGGATCCAATGGCAGGATCCTCCCAATGCCTGTAAGACAAGTAAGATGCCTCAGACTTACTAAACAATAGACACTATTTCAATGGAATTTAAAATCTGTCCTCCGGTCTCTACAAATGTTGTATAGACTGTGTAGAGGGGTTTATTTCACAAGTGAGTGTGCAAAGACATAAGTAAGTATAAAATACAGCAAGTTAAGAATCCTTTAGTGAAACAATCTACTGTACAGAGCTCTGGTTTGTAGCATGGTTCTCAAATTAACAATTATGCATTATTTAAAGTGCCAGCAGAGTGAGAATAAGTAATGTTTTGGCTACAGCTTGATATGAAAGGAAGGAAGCACTAAAGTCAAGGACTCAATCGGTACTATATTATCTTTATGGTCCATTCCAAACTCTTAACATTTTATGATTCTATGAATAATGTTCTATTATGCTTACATTTCAAGCAGAAAGTTTATATTTTCAGGGACTTAATTATAAAGAATCTCTTCGCTACAAGTAGAAGATGTGAAGGGGAGGTGTAAGAAAAAAATGATCATAAAATTAGGAGTTCAAAAGCAGTTTATTGAAATTTAGGACTTAGCCAAAGCAGGTTGAACTCAGTGGACTAATACAGCCTACACTGGATGCAATGAACATGTTCCCTAGGGTGAGGAGTTTTGTTTGCCTTGTGTGGCTACACCATCAAACACTTTACACCCTAAATCCTTATTTGAGAGGTTAATGGGCTATTGTTGCTGTATTATTACAGAAGACCCGGTAAATATAAATACCTGTAATTCAGAGAGCACCTTAAGTCTATTATATTGATCTGTTAACCCATTTCTAGCCCAAATTCCATGCTTTTCTGTTCATGATGAGACACTTCACAGCATGTGAACACTTTACTGTATATAGTTTCTGACTATACTGTAAAAATACTCTCTTCAGTGTACAGACAGCATTTTCTTTTCCATGTACAAACATTTCCTTTCTACCTGCTGCTTCAACAAAATATGCCCAAGAATGCAATGTAAGCATGGAAGGAATCTAATTAGAAAGAAAAAGAGGCACTCTGGTACATGCTGAAGGTTAGAGCACTATTGCTCAGACTCCAACGGAATGACAAAAGCAAACAAAAGCACTGGGTTACCTCTGAACCATGTCTGAAACAGATGACAAAAAGCTGTCCATTCTTTTGGAAAACATCTCTGCTCCTTTCTTAAAGAAGTTGATCTGAAAAATACCAAGGAAAAGGACAGTGAAGGTTCTCTTGGCTTTGGCAGCAAAGTAGCAGATTGTGGGGGTGTTAACAGTGCTCCCATTATGACTGGTACTTTTGGCAGGCAATCAAACACATGGGCAAACCAGCTGTGTTGCCTTTCTTGCTACTTCTCACTTTTGCAACTCTCCACCCTTTCACACACAGATAAGCTGCTGGCTGCTGACAGATATGTTTCCAAAGAACTTGCTAAGTTACTCGAACAAGCAAACAGGTAGCTTCTCTCACTAGTAGGGCTGGGGCCTGTGGTGTTAGGAACTGCTGTGTGCAATGCCATCCTATCAGAGGGAATGGGACACATCATCCATTAGATCCAGCAGTGCGACCTGAACTACCAACTCCACCGTGAAAGTTTTCCAAGTGCTGTAGCAAAGCCAGTCAGGAAAGTGTAGCTGTGCTTGCAGAAGCCTCCAGGGCAATTGGTTGTATAAACTACAATTTACCATGGATTTTATTCTACTGAAGGAGTTAAAAAAAAAAAAAAAGCTACTAGAGCCAAAGTGCACATTTTGTGACAGAAGATTAATTCTCTTAGCAGGTATGGCTCAGCCAGCACACAATAGAAGCAAAGCACTTGGTGTAGACTTGGCCTTGTATTATCTGCTGCAGGGCACAGTCATTAGAGCCTACTGGCAACTGAGAGAAACATGGATACAGCTAGGATGTGTGTGCAATTTATTAGGGTAAGCTCATAAAATCAGAGGTCTACTCTGGGAAGAAATGTAAAAGGAAATTCTTGGATGTTAAGCAATTTATTAGCTATTTCATCCACTTTTACTTGTGATTTCACTCCTTTTCTCTAACCTTGGGACCTAGGATTCCCAAGATTCAGATTTCTGCAACCATATTATAGACCACAGCCTCTCTTCACAAAGGAAAGAAAGAATGCCCTCTTAAAGAATGATTCATCTATTCTATTTCTGAAGCCTTTTTCAGGAGGAAAGAGCTCTAAATTGCACTGATGATAAATGTTGATGCCAGTTTTCAGTCAAATGAACTCTCTATTGGCCACTGCTTCTTCCAAAAATTCCATTTGAACTACTGATTTGTTTGAAATGTGAAACTGAAGGCACATGTCTGACTAATTAATTAAGAAAATACATATTTGTGCTGAAAGGCAGCTCACAATATTTAAGCATCAACTGGCTTCTGGTTATTCAGTCATTCCCATGACAATCTGAAACTTCCCTGTAGAAAGCACTGAGATAAGGCAGTTTTGCCAGAATGAAGTACAGGGAAAGTTAGTTCTGTTTGGCTTCCAGTAAAAAAATGCAATGCAGATCTTTCACTTAGGATAATTACAGCAGAGAATCAGTGTGAACTCCTTTGGGGGGGAAAGTGCCAATCCTCACTACCTATTTTAAATGAGGCACATGGGCTGCAAAAGACAGGATGATATAGGTGGTGATGAGCCACACTACAATCTCTCTCATTTTCCAAACACTTTCTTTCATCAAAATCAACTACCCTTAAAATGGGTGATAGTGAGAATCAAGTGCTGTGATAATATTGGTTTGTTGATCCTCCTGATATCCTGGAGGGTCAGACTATCAGTCTTACACTTTCCAGACTTGAGAAATGCTCTATCAAATTGCTGTTAGAATAAAAATTAGAAAAAGGATTTTCCGGCCTTATGCTCAATCCTCTCTACTGTTCTGTCCTTCCAGCTCTCCAGAGCATGCTCTGTTCCTCATCGTGCACACTCCCTCCTCATCAGTATGCTGAACATTATGTGCCAGGAAGGGAACTGCTGCATAGGAGAGTTTGTGCAGACTGAGTAAACAGTGGAAGTAAATGCTACTGCACTGATAGTTCAGCTGTAAAAAAAAACCCTCACCCTAGGTTGATTTTGTGTAGAAGCATATTTGATTTTCTTTTAATTTGTGTCTTTCCTGAATAACTAAACATTCACTATCTGCCACAAACAAAATCTGTTGTTAGAATCTAGGCAAGATAAATGCAAATTGTTTTCCCCACCCTTATTTTAATCTTTCAGTGCTCAAAATAAATCCAGAACTACAATGTTTTATTTTTCCCAGGAAAATGTCTAAGTGATACAGACACTTTCCTGCCAGTACCTGTCCTCGTGTATATCCTAGCATAGGTTCCATCATTGCCACTCTCTTCCTGTACTGCAGAGCATTCAGGGCACAGTAATATTGTAAGGATGAAAGGTGCTGCTTTCTTCTTGCATTTGCCACTTCTTTTGCCACTTCTGCCTTAAGCTGAACAAAAAAATGATAAAGAGGTTGAAAGAGTGTTACTGTGTATATGGATATATTTACTGATCATCTTCAAGTTCTTTTTAAATCACTCATTACAGAACTTCTCCAGGTTAAAATGAAGGATGAGAAACAAAGAAAGGAAATTGAAATCCCAAGGCAAGTACTTCAAGCCCTTCTCTGTCATGATTCTTAAGTATTTGGGGAGCCCCTGTGACTATAAACTACATAACTACCTCCACTAAAAATCTGGATCAGACCTCTGTGCAAGAAAATTATTTGCAACTGAGATCAAAACACAAGTCTGCAAGTGCAGAATTCAGAGGTGAATAATTCACAGTATGCCATATCACGTTGTGTTCATAAGGCATTTCCTTTCAAGGACCATCCTGTGGAATAGATTCACTCTCAGAACTGGGCCAGACAAAGGGATTTATTTCAGAATAGCAGTCCAGTGGGCAAAGAAGGAGGAACGTAGAGCAATCCCACCAAGAGAGTTATGTGCATTGTTAAGTGGAACGACAGTCCATACAGAGTAATTCAACAGGAAGGTACATGCCAAGAAATGGAATGCTTTAGGAACAGCAGACACAAGGCTTCATGGCAGCTCACAATGAATTGTCCTCAGTGATACTGCATCACCACCTCAGCTGTACAACAGCAGGCCTACATAAAGCTATTTATAGTTGCTTGGACTGCCTCTATCTGAAAAGCTCCCATGGATCTGAAGGGCTCTACTTGAGCACAGTATTTGATCACTTGCCTAACTTGGAGAAAACAGGTGTAACTGCTGAGTTGATGTTTAAAAGCTTTGTGTCTGCTAGGAAACAAAATCACAAATATTCTTGAGCTACTGTGAATTTAAGCAATGAACTCTCCAAAGTTCACAATGAACAATGATGCAGACAGGATGGCTGATGAAAGCGTTCTATTTTCCCTTTCATATTTATTACCTTTTCGTTTTCTTTCCTTTTCGGTAACCTGCTATACTTTGCCATGGACACGTCATGTTCTGTAGACAAGGAATATTTTTTTTTTAGAGATGTGATGTGTATATGCACAGATTAAACATGTCATCTTTGCTCTAACACTTGCATATGAATAGAAACAAAACAGGTACACATACCATTGCTAGCAAGGCCAAAGAGATCCTTCAGTGTGCTCACTTCTGGAAAAGAGAAATCAAATATTCAAAGTAAAACCAGCTGTTAACACTTGTTCAACTGAGACCATTTATGGCATATTTACTGCCCAAGTCACTCCAGCCCTTCCACAGCAGAGATGTGCCTGTCTTGAAAATGCTAAACCAGATAAGCTGCTAGAGAAATGCATAAGCAGATAGCTAATTAAGGGTGGAGTGAGTTTATTTTATTGAGCAAGTTGTCACTCTGAGAAAGATGCCTTATCATTTCTCCAAAGAAACACCATTTCAGTATGTTTATTCTGACAGAAGACCCACCACTATCATACAAGATGAGCAGTTCTGAACAACCTGACAGTACTTATGTGATACTGAGAAATTTAATTTAAGACTTGGGAACATCTGAACTAAAGCCTTTTTCCTGTACATGAATCTTCCTCACTGTGGAACATTTTTTGCTAAGCTGCTCTGTGAAAAGAAATCCATATCTAACACACCTGACTGCTGGGTATGATGCTTGCATTACAAACACTGTCCATGAGATTCTGATACAGGCAGAGAGAAGACACACTAAACAGGCAACTTAAGTGCTGGGCACAAGCAGCTCTTAGTGTCCCCACCAACATACGCTGCAACTGGCAAAACTCTCTCAAATAGCTACAAAGAAAACATATTTATAAGAACAGACATTATGCAATTGTGAAAATACCAAGGGGAAATTGTAGGATGTCATCATGGTCTCTGATTATTTTTAACACCCTATTCATTAATCAGGTTCACTTCACCTTTTTTTTCCCCAGAATGCTTCATTATGACTCAGATGCAGAAAGACAGAAGATTTTTCCACTTGTAACTAACTTGTATCTAGAGGTTTCTACAATATTCAATGTATAGATGTAACAGGATCAAAAGAAAGAACAGTAACACAGTTCTTCCTTGCTGAATCCCTCTATGAAATTCTGATGTGGCCAGGTCTCTACTAAAAATGCTGTTCTACAGATTGCATCAGTGTTGGCCAGAATAAAAAAAAAAACTGACTTCCACAGAATTTGAAGAAACTTTCAGGTGTTTTGTCATGCAGCAGGTGAAGCTTTGATTGCAGGTTTCATATGCAGCTTTTTGTATTGAATGAACAAGAGGGAAGAATACATAAATATGGAAAAAGAATTACTATCTCTGAGGTCACATTAAAGAGGTGGGGAAGTGCTTATAGAATCAACATCTCACCATCCAAATCCTGCTGTATATTTGACAGGCTATGATAAACAATGCATTCATTAAGATAAACACCTCTTCACAGTTTGAAATCAGACACTATAAGGAACTTAAACTAGTCATTATTTTGATGTAGTCGTTTTTATCTCACATCAAAATGATGTCTACAAGTGGGACTGTGACAAGTGAAATGAGCAGTGAGCTTTAAAAAGAAAGAATGGAAAGGAAGAAATGCTGCTGCAAAGACTCACATTTCTGTTGCATAAGTAGATAAGAGTGTCCTTGACCTTGAATATGAGTTTCTTTCTTTTGAAATTACATCAAATGCTTGTGTTACTGCCCTGCTGTTTAGGTAATGAAAACCCAAATTCATGAAATCAGGTAATTTGGAACTACCCCTGCATGGCAAGGATTTGAAGAGGACTGATGCCTTAAAAAGGAATATAATATTCTCTGAAATTAAAACATTCTTGCTTGTGCTTGTCAAATCACCCCAAACTTCTGAAGTGGAATAAATAGTGTTTGCAAGCCCAATTCTCTGCTAAATTTCCCTTCTGGCAATTACAACATTAATGACTTCAGTGAAATTACACTGGTATAAAAGCACAGTGACCCGACAAAGAACAAAGCTGTGTATTTTTAAACTTGCACCATATGGTGCATAAAATGTTACGTGGTGAATTTGAACTGGTTTTGTCTGAGAAAAGTATGCACCTGTCAATGAAATTCTGTAGCAGGAAAAAAAAAACCCACAACTTTTCTGTGAATCATCAAAGAACAAATTAATACATGGCATTATGTCTCAGTTTATGATGAAATAAAGGAGGAACATGTAAGGAAAATTGAAACTTAGAATAAAATTTACCTGTGAGATCCTTTTCTCGAAATTGTATTATTGGGAGAACCATTGTATCTGCAAGCTGTTTTGCCAGTTCAGAATGAAGAATATTGAGCTGAAAGAGAGAATTTTCCTAAGACACAATGTAAATTTAAAAACCCAAACCACAGGGAACATCAAAACACACCAGCCATTTGTGCTCAGCAGATATAATGTACTTCAAGGCATCTGAGACAGATGGGAATGTCTCCCTAAATGCTTCATTCCTGCCTGGTACTTCCCAAGGACCCAAGAACTTTTCAGTTCCCACATAATGGATTAGGGCAATTCACTTGACCATTAATTCTAATGCTTAATCCAACAGGATTTAAACTGTAATTATCCTTTATTAACCTGTTTTTCTTAAGTTGTAATGCCATGGAGCTACAGTCCCACCACCACAACTAGAGTGTCTTTCCATGAACAAGGCTTACCCAAGACACAATCACAACAGGGGCAAGCACAACAAAAGGTCCCATTCAAATATTTTACCTTCACTGTAGTTTCCCATTACTGGTTTTGTGTTTCTAACCTTCAACACACAGCTGTTTTAAAGGATCCATGTGACACTACTTAGGATGAAAGCAGGCAAGGCTCTCATGTCAACAGTGGCATGCTAAGAAGATGAGATGGGTGCAGGTAGGACAGCTACCAATCACACTGCTGGAGCATCAGGAGGGGGCCACACATTGATGTGACATTCTGCCTGTTTGCTCAGCATCCTGGAGACCCCTAGGCAGTCTCTTGCAGCTAAGGATGAAGTCAGGATTTCCCCCTAGATGATACAATTCACTGCTGATAGAACAGACAACTAAAACAGGTACAAGGAGAAGCTAACACACAGAAAAGGAGGCCAAGGAATGGAACAAGGTCTCGTGAGGGAAGATGTGACTGACAGAAGTGAGGCTTTCAGCCTTCTGCTCCCAAATGGCACCATTCTCTGTACCTGGGAAGGAGAAAGTTCTTGTTTTGATCTATTTGGAGTTCACATAAGCAACTACAAGACTTGTGATAATAAATGCTCCTTTCAAGTATCCTGAGAACACACATGCAACAAGAAAAGCCAAAAAAACAAAAAAAAGTATATCTTTGGGATTCCTCTCACTACATCGTTAAGAGTTATCCACAGGGTCTAAAATATTTAACTTACTTTTTTTCCCACAACCCTGTCTCCTCTCCCAAACAGCAGACCTCAGTGCAGCCTTTTGCCTTCTTAATTGAAGTTGGGAGTAGACCAACACAAACAGACTTTTCTGATGGCACAGCACTGCTCACAGCAGAGTGATGTGACAAATGAAAGCTAAGCAAGAAGGACCTAGATACCAAGGCTATATTGAAATGTTATATGGGCAGGTCTAACAAAAGCATTTATAAACAGCCCAGTACTTAGCAGAAACCTCCAGGGTGTGGGGATATTCACTGCACACAGCTTCACTGTCTTCACCACTCAGTACTGCTGCCTTCCCCAGACATCTCTGGATTCTGCAAGATCTCACAGCTACTAAACTGCAACTTTGCCAATTCACAGCTGCCCTGCATGTATACCTAGTAAATTTTGGCTCAAACCACAGTTTGAGAAGTTTGAAGCTTAGAAATTTAAGTGTCATTTTAATATGGAATAAAAGATTGCCCCAGCCTAGATGACATATCCTGTTTTAGTCTCTTTTTAAGTTCCCTTAGGAAGTTCAGCTTTGCTCTGAGGATAGAATATGGGATGAAGCCATAGAAACAGCTCTACCCATTACAGAAGAGTGATATCAAACTTCTCTATCCAGAATTAAACTAAAGGTAGTTTAAAACAATTAAACTAAAAGGTAGTCTAAACCCAGGTACAAGCCTTCAGTGGGAAGGCTCTGAATCAAAAGGAGAGATCCAAAGAAAAACCACTAATATTCTGTATTTAAAAAGAGAATACTAGCATTTCAAATTACCTCATCCACAACTTTTGAAAAATAATGGAGGGTGGATATCACTTCTTCATCTCCTTTACCTAAGGCAAAATGCTGGAAATAGAAACACACATTTGGTCCATAAATCAATAAAGATGAATGCAAAATACAACATGTGTTTTACTACAAAGCTAATAAATATTTCTACAAAATGTAACAAATGATAAAAATAAATTTAAGAACAGAAACTCATTAATATACATTCTTTTACCCTGCTCTTCTTGCGTTAAATAAATGGATTTTGGATAACACTTAATTCTTATTATACTCATTTTAAAGTCATAGAACTGCAATAAACTGACTTGTATCTTCATAAATTTATTAACTCAGATTTTGTACATTTTTTTAAATTAATTTTTAAATTTTTATTTGTTTGGCTGGTTCTTTTCTGTTTAAGATTCTCAGAAATGACCCACCTCCCTTGAACATCCAGGGAAATTCACAACTGCCTTCACATGAAACCAATGCCCTAAGCACTTCCAGAAAACACACTATTTACAGACTTCTTCTCAAGTGTTGAGGCAGAAAGGAAATCTAAGTCATGTGCTGAACATACCTGCTTTTCATAGGCAAGAAGCTGCTTCGAAAGCTGTTGTGTGGCAAGACACATTTCATTCTACAAACAAAAATGACATGTTAATAGAAATAATGAAAGGTCCCTAGTGCTGCTGTCACCACTACTTTGTTACCAGCTTCTTGACTGAATCTGAAGCTACTTATACAAGCATTCAGTTGTGTGCAAACAACTAGTCCCAAAATACCTGCACAGATGTCCTGCTTCCAGTTAGAATACAGTTAATTTCTTCTGAGCACCTGTTACAGTGCTGTGTTTCAGATTCAGAGTAAAAACGGTGCTGATAACAGATTGATGTTTTAGATTTTTGTGAAGTCACGTTTATCCTAAGTAAAAGAATTTTTTTTCTCCCTCGTCTCACGCTCGGCCATCGAGAGGGCATGAAAAAGAAACGGGAGGGAACACAGCTGGGACAGACAACCTACGAGGACAAAAGGGATATTCCACATCATGGAACATCATGCCCAGCACATAAAACTGGAGCAAGCACCCTAAAAGGAGGCCAGTCTCAGTTCAGGAAGGGAGCTCTGGCATCAATTAGTAGGTGGTGAACAATTGCAATGTGCATCACTTTTTTTTCCCCTTTTTATTATCATTATTATAATTTACCATTATTATCGTATTTTACTTTATTTTCAATTATTAAACTTCTTTTATCTCAAAATACAAGTTTTGCTTTGATTCCCCTCCCCATTCCACTGGGGTGAAGGGGACAGAAATGGGGTTGAGCAAGCCCCAGAAATGGGGCTGGCAGAATTTCCAGCTGTGCTTAAACCATGACAACAGAGAAGCAGCAGTATGAGGTACACACTTCAGATCTACAGTTTAACTACTTTGAATAGAGCTAAGATTCGGGGGTTTGGTTTTAGGCTTGGGTTTCCCCCCATCACAAGAAAATAACAAAACTAGAACAACCTCAAACATGTAGGCTGCCATATCAGCATAAGAAGGTTTCATACTGTTTAATCATCTTTCCCCAAAATCAATAAAGTGAACCAGTGGATGTGCCTCCATAATGCATTCATGCTCAGAAAATGTACCAATGTAATTACAGCACTTTAAGTGGCTACAGAAGCACAAACCAGCACATCTCTCTTCTCCTGAAAGCACACATGCACTTAAGATGTGCTTATACCAGGTAAGATTTGTAGGGAAAATGTATAATTTTATTGACAGCTGGAAAAACCAGACAAGCACTTGGATATGTCAATCTTTAATCAATGTATTCCTATCACTAGCTCATTAATTTCTCTGTCCCTGATTTGTTAACAAGGACTTAGAAAAAGAATAAAAGAAAAAAGGGAAGGGGATAACTGACTGAACTCCTATCAGATCCTTCTCGTCCATATAAATGCAGAAAACTAGTAACTTAAAATTTAATTTTAAACCTTAAGAAACTGTTTCTGTCTCCAAATGCATAAGGCTATAGAGAGTTTGTAAAACTAAGAGCAAACCTCTGAACTGCTTTAAGAGAACCCTTTATATTGATACAGAAAACCATTAAAACTGGGACAGAGCTTGTGTGGTCTCTTATTGTCCTGTGTCTTCCTGAGCAAGCAGAGCCCAGCGCAGCAAACTACCTGAGCCAGAGACCCTGAAACACCTTTGCTTTGGCCTGCTGCCACCTGTGACATACCATCTGACAGCCTGGAGCATCCGCACCACCGCGGCACGCCAGGAACAGGGATGCATGTGGGCAGCGGGGCCCAACACTCAGTCAGTATTAAAATGTGCCCAAACGTTCAGGGAAGAAATAAAAAAAAAAGCCAAACCAAACCAGCCACAGTCTAGGTACCAGCTGCAGGTGAATACAGGACAGGAAAAGCTGAACAAGGTAATTTTGACCATCTTAAAACATCATGGTGATAACACTCACAGGCAGGAGGAGATGGCCCAGCAGAGGCCTTCCAAGGTACCAACCCCATTTCAGAGCTGAGATAATGTGGGCCTGTGCTTGGATCAGGCACACCCCATGATTATTCTCACTTCACAGTGATGGATTAGTCTTATTTCTTGTCTCAGCCCAATTAGTAATGAGCACTACACTTTCACACAACAATAATGCCAATGATTCTTGTAAGATTTGCAGGTTGGTTATGCAGATTATGTAGTTTTTAAAATGAAAAAGCTTTATACAAACACTTGGTATTTAAGTATTTCCCAAGCTAGAGGATAGAAAAGGATGTTCTGTCTTATAATAAAAAACAAACCCTGTTAAGGGCTCAGGCATGGATAGCAATGAGCCTTAATTATCTGCTCCCAAGCACTAAGAACACCAGAGAGACTTTGAGGTTGCCACTTTCAAAGTGGGAGTAACAAGTTTATGACAGGGAGGACAGGACTCCCTGCAAGTATACAGAAGACAATAAAAGGGTTTGTTTGTATGCATGTGGGAAGAAATTAAGATTACAAAAAGAAGTAGAGGTTCTCAGACCTGGCATCTTTTTCATAAACACAACCTCAAAGATAGTCTTGCAGTTTTTACCCAGCCCTAAGTCCTCACACAATGACTGTGATGCCGCCTGTAAGTTGTACAGCAGGATAAGGGTGAGAGAAATCTTTTCAAATAATCCAAGTATCAGAAATATGCCTCTTTTCCACATTTGTTTCAATTTACTTATTCCTGCAAAGTCTGCAGTTTTGTGATCTGCTCCAAATCTGAAAAACACATGCTTCTGCCTTAAATCTGCTAACACTAAAAGAAGCTTCAGAATAATGGGCTGATAAAAAAAAAAAACGACCAAACAAAACCCCCAACCTCAAAAAACTGTGGCCAAAGACATCCTGTTTTGTGTTCATCATCCACAGAGCTTCTACCAGTTTGGTTTTAGACTCAATTCTCAGTTTCTTCACTTAATATTCAAAGGGCATCACTACTCATCTGTGTGGGGCAGTTTGAAGACGGACAGTGTAAAGAGGTATGTGGAAAAAGCATCTTAGAGGGATCAGCACTCTCCAGGAGTGGTCTCCAGAATGTGACAGGATAATGGGAGAATACATAAACCCCAAGGATTTCAAAGGAGTGTAAGTTAATA
This sequence comes from Bombycilla garrulus, assembly GCA_013400315.1. NCBI lineage: Eukaryota > Metazoa > Chordata > Aves > Passeriformes > Bombycillidae > Bombycilla > Bombycilla garrulus. The sequence continues at coordinate 59,718 of VXBU01018960.1, read as the reverse complement.
ACACCTTACTAAGTACACAATCAGGTGACAACAGTTAATTACAGACCCCAAGCAGACATTCATAGCCTCCTACTCCAGATGTAGAAAAAATTCAGAAGTGTGACTGTCACAAAACTCCCTTTAGGATTTCAGGCTGATTTGGGGACAACAGTTCCATGTATTACTCATAACCCACTGCTGCCAGCTGGTCACATTTTTCATTTATTGGCTCAGTTCTTTGTGTCAGAACACCACGAACTAGTTACTCAATCTCTACCCATGTGGAAAAATTAATCCTGGATCCTTCATCCTCCCTCCCAACACCTGCCAGACTTAGAGATACAAAATCATTCTTTTATCATTTGGTAAAAAATACCCAAATGCAAATCAAAACAAAACAGATACACGCCCAAAAACTGTACACCAATCAAGTTAAGCTAGCAAGCTGAAACACAGTCCATTGCATAAGGAACAGGAAGCAGGCAAAGTGCCCTGCTGACCTAGTGGTAATACTGCATTGCTAAGCACACTAATCTGGGAAAGTTTGGTTTAATCTTCCTCTCATTTCTTCTTAATCAGACTTTTCCCCTCCCCCTGCCCTGCTGCCATTCAGTTCCAAGACTTAGAAGTTATTTGCATTGCTTCAGTTGACAGATCCACTAAATCCAGGCAAATTATTTTAACAACTTTTAATCTATTTCCAAGGCATTTTCCCATGGACATGGGAACATTGATTTCCTTTGTCCTGAAGTGACTGCAATTCAGTACACCACAGAAAAAGAAAAACTACAATGCATTCCTGACTTCACATCTCTTCCACATTATCTTGGCATTCCAGAATTCATCACACATTTATGGAGTAGAAGAGCTATCAATGAGATGATCTAGCAAAAACTCAATAAAATCCTGAACAGAAACTGAAGCCTTCTAAATTAAGGTAAATTCAACCTATACTGGGCCTTGCAAATAAATTCATTTGCACTAGATAGTTTTACTTAACAGGGAAGACATCTCTGCAGCATTAACGTAAAACAATGTTAATGAAAAAAAAAGTGTACCAGAAGGAAGAAAAAAAACATATGTAAATAAGTACAATGAAATCAGTAGTGACTACAGATGTGCTGACTTTTTTCCCCTTTTCTTTAACCCTGGTCTGCATGATAGCCCTAGGAATGGATTTATATAAGTCCAGTTCAAATGGATAAGGTAATAGAAGTGGTGTCTTGAATCTAACATTAATCTACCAGAAATGAAAAACAGCTAGTTTAAAAAATGTTGTTTAATTTTCAAGTTACTTCAATATCTGACCCAGCCTATAAATAAGTCAGCAGAAAAAAACCCAAAAAAAACCACAAAAACAAAAGTCCAGCTTATTTTCTGAGCTAGTGCCCAGAGAAAAGACATGTGGTTGATTCCACCTTCATTACCACTTTTATTCACTAAGCTGTTCATATTATCAGAAGAGACTCATTTTTCAATAACCTCTGTAATAAAATATCCATGTCATTTACAATTTCCCACTGAGGCAGCCCATCCATTTTTAGGATCTCTGTATTTTTCCAAAATAAACTCTGAGGACTAATCTGCTGAAATCCAAAGATATTTCTGTAGACAGTTGTCTAACAGACTACAGATTTGAAGGCACGCACAGGATTAAGTTGAGCTATAAATTAACTTCTGAAGACACAGAACTATCCCAGCATGCCCAGTTCCAATCCCAATATAATGAAGCTTTCTGCAAAGCAACTCTCCTACTCCAGTTGCAGTTGGCATCTTTAAAACTACAAGTAACTACCACGCAAAACTGCCAAAGGCTGCTTCATACAAACAAGCAAGACACTGGTAAAGGTATTTATCCATGCACTCTGTATGTGCAGAATGACACATAATAAATTTTGGCTTACATCTGGGGAAACTTAATGCCTCATCAAAGAGAAAAAAGACCCAGGTATGTGGTTGAAGTGGAAGACTTAGGAGATAGTTGTAGTCTGTCCTCCTCTTCAGAACGAGGCAACATATTTACCTTCAAAACCAGGCACATCACAGAAAGAACTGGATCTTGATAAAACAGTTTATGCAGCTCCATTTACATATGCTTATCTTCCTACAAAACAGAATTATCCAGCAATCTAGTAAATGGCACAGTCCTACAGGCTTAGGTTTGCATATTAAATGGCTTGGAAACATGAACCCAGGGTTGTAGAAGCTAAGCCTCACCAGGGTGCTCAGGCTGCACAGCACTTTACAAGATCAGGCTAACATATGGCTTGCCCTGCTGCTGATTCACAGCATGGCATTCCATCCTTACAAATGGGAACAGTTCAGCAAAGAATCATCCAATAGCTCCAAGGAACAGAAGCCACCAGTCAAAGCTCTGCTGAAAACCACAAAAAGCAGCTACAATAGGATGGTTAGCTTAGTACAGAAAGAACCTCTTCTACCAACACAATTACTATCAGCAGGGTACCCATACATTTACGCTGCCTCGTATCTCCAGATCCTCCTTAGCACAATGTTAACTTGCTTCCAGGCACAGTGAATGTTGACTTTATAGGCAGCACTAAACCCAGATCCCACTGTAAATACATTAGTTCTCATGTGGTAATCTTCTGCTTATCTCTGTCAGCAACATATGGTGAATATGCTTCAGGAAGGTAAGAGGTACGATGCAAATTTATGAGCATGGAATAATAATACACACAGTATTTCATACAAGTCAGTAATGACAATTATAATTTACTGCAAATGTTTGTCCCATTCTAACACTCTGTTGAAGCTTCTCTGTCTTGAACAAGAAGTTTATAAAACACTGACTTAATTTTTATTCCATCAAAATGTTTTAGCAAAAAAAGGTCCTATAATTTGAAAAGGCAACACAATTGTTCCCTTGGACAAGAAAACAATTAAAAGAAAAGCTGTATCAGTGCTACTTGCTAATTAAACAAGAACTCTAAGCACTTGGGGTTAGCTATGCAACATAATAAATATGGAAGTCCATGCACAGCCTAAAGAGCCTGACTACTGAGTTACAGCCTACTGAAGGCAATACACAAGAAAATGAAAAAAGCAGCCTGCTAAAAAATGCAGATATGAGGAATCATGAATTTGCAGAGAGAAATAACACTTAGAAAGCACTACCAAAAACAGCTTGACAGATTCAAGCTGTCCTGACACCCAGGCAATGTGGTACCTATAAACCAAGACTATTCCAGAATCATCAGAAGTTTCTCTAAGAGCCTGCAAGTAGAATGGTAGTGAGCTGCAGAGGTTGTTGCTGCTTTGCCTGTGTGCCTCTGGAATCACAAGACAACTGCTCACAGAGACAGAGATGATGAATAAGATCACGCTTCACAATTCCCATGCTGTTCCCTCTCCAAATATATTGATAAAGACAACATGTGTTTCTTTTTACTCCTCTTCTGACATCACTGCCCCTGTATCTAGACAGGTTTGTCAGGACTCATGAGATGAAATGTCTTTACAATGACAAAATGCTACATCTTACTCTCCTCTCTCCTGCTCAACTGTTTATCCCTCCTAATAGTCAGGAGGGACACAAGAGTGTCCTAAGTTTACTAAAGGCATTTTGCTTCAAGTGAAGATCCCCAGTTCAGCCATTTGTAGAGCATGATGGAGAACTGGAAATGTCAGTAAAGTTCTGAAAACAATTTACTGCGACAGTGGTCAGGAAGGTAAACTGGCACACTTTCCTCATACACCATTGCAAGAACCTCAGCATTGTGAATTAAGCAAATTAAATTTTCTAACAATCCTTGCTTGCTGCTCCCTTATAATATTGCTCAGGTAATAAAATATTCAGACTGACAAACACAACCTTCACAGAAATCAGCAGTAATGCCAGATGCAACATCAGGGTTTGCACACAAGAAGGAAGCACTACAGGAATAAACTCTTTAAGGAAGACTTCCTATATAAGACCACTACCGTGGCAACAATTTCAGGGTACTACAGCAAAGCTGGGAGATCTACAGCAGGAAGTATAATATGTACTCACATGGGTGTGGTTTATTTGATGAATATAAAAATGCTTCACTATGCTTTACTGTACCTAATCACATTGGTTTGCCAGATCAACCAAACCTCACTCCTCTAGTGTTACTTTTGGGTCCTGTGACTTCTCCTTAATCAAGGCATCACACACCTCATCTGCCTTGCAGCATCACAGCCCCTTTTTCAATAACGAGCTCCATGTGCAGAAGAGTCACCACCTGACCCCACGTGGTGTAGGGGCTCAGGGAGGTGAGAGCACTGCCCTCATCCTGCAGGGCAACCAGAGGCTTGTAAAGCACCAAGTGCCTTGCAGCCCATCTGCTACCCATGCATCACCCAGCTGCAGCACAGGCAGCAGAGCCACTGCTGCACAGGATCCTACACAGCCCTCCCTACAGTCTTTTTAAAGTCCTGCCTGAACGCATGTAAGTCTGAAAAGATGTTTAAAAGAATTCCTAATTTCCTATTTTTTTTTAATATGGGCAAGTATTTATTTTTCCACACTCCTTTTAAATGCACTGCTTCAAGTGCTTAAAGCAGTTTGAGCTGTCACTTTACAAATTTAGTGTGGTTCTCCACACAGAGCAGTGTTTTGAGACAGCTATAGACAGCTATATGCATACATCCACATGGTTAATTAACAGCATGCAGTTGGTACTCATTGTTACTCCCCAGAGACTTTGCACTGAATCCATTCAGAATCATTAACTATTGTTATTTGATCATAAGCTAGAGTGGTTTGAATTACATGAAAATACGAGTTTTCATCACAAGAAACCCCAAACTTCTAGTAAGCTAGCACAAAAAATACTTGAAAACATGGTTAAAATATCTGGGAAATGTTAAAGCTCACAACAAACTATGGAAGAAAACAAAATAACTTTTTTTAAACTGTCATAAGTTTATGACAGTTTATTTTTGAGGGGCATAAACCCTGAATTTTCAGTAGTGGGGACTGGTACAAGCCACTGCTGCTTTGTCCAATTGCCATAACTGTGATCACAGTCATTTTATGGCCATTGCTCTAAAGTAGGTCAGCAACTGTAACTCCTATCTCACAGATACGGAAATCAGAGCAGGAGATAACAATGACTTTGCAAAGAGAAAATTTGACTTTGCAGAGACAAAATTTAAGTCAGGAAAATAAAAAGGGAAATTCAGAAAGTGGCTTCTCAATACTCTAAGCTTTTCCAGCGTTGGTAACACCTCCTAATATGCTGGTATTAAAGCCCAGATAACACAGCAACAAAAGTGCTTTTCCTGTCAAGTTGTGATTAGGCAGCCAAGAAATATCACAAGCATTTTTCTTAACTGTCCATTTATGTTTAGTAGGCAATTCAGCATTACCCTTCTACATTGCAAAATTGCAACAAACTCCAAAGACCTATTTCAAAGAATATATCCCATCTTCACAAGCAACTGAATATTTACATCAAACTAAAGCAGTGTTCAGGAAAGAAGTGGCCAAAAAGTGCTAGAAAAATGAAGCAGACTCAGCAGTACTGCAAAATACTGACAGGTAAATGTACTGAGACAATGAGAAGAAAAAGGAAATGTCAATCGTGGTAAAACAAAAATGGAGAAGGCTAAAAACCAAGATGAAAAGGAAGAGGCAACCAAAAGGAAAGAAAGCATTTTTTCTTCTTGAATCACAGACCAGAGCAACCACTTCCTAAAATGTCATCAGCAGTGGAAAGGGACATGCAGCCCACAAGCTGTACATTGAAAATCAGATTTATCTCCTGATTCCCATCTTCACCCACCCATTTTAATCCTACCCAGTCTTTGCTCTCAGATTCCTACCACTCAACGTGCCCACACTCTTTGTTGGTTTTAAAGCACAGTGACTCTACCAAAATGCCAATCCTTAACTTTCAGTGCTGATTTCATGTCACCTCTCAAGCCCTTGGTCACGTCCTGCATAATTTCTATGTATCCAAGCTGTGCTGCAAACCTCTGGCCGCTCTGCATTTCCACAACATCCAGGACATGAAGACTTTGAAGCTCTCCAAAGCTGGATCTTCCATGTGTGAGCAGCCAGATCCTGGGCAAATGGCTCTTCCATGTCAAACTATCAGTCACCCAAAGAGCAATCCCACCAAATGGACAGTAGACTTACAGCTGAGCTGATTTTTAATAATGTAAGGATCAGGCACTCTTCAGGGAAATTCAAAATACCCCTGAGCTCTTAATTTCTCTGTGTTTAAGATGAGAAAAGTTGTTTCTAGTGAACTCAGGAATTTAACCTACTAAACACTTGCAAAACTTCCACGAGACACTGTGTGTCTTTAAAGACCTAGATATGGCACTTTGAAACACCTAATTTTATGCACAGGACAATCAGCTTCACTGAAAATCACTCAAGACTGATATTTTCCAAAGCACTGGATATAATTTCTCTTACAGGTTTTACTTTCAAAGGGATTTAGTCATATAGGTCATGTAAGCATTCTAGAAAATGTAATTTTTCCTGCTCCTGCTTTTTTCAGGACTACTGTAGGCACTCGACTTTAGTACAACCCAAAATGCACATTTGCTCTGTAACCAATGGACATGGGCAGCTCCCTCCATGAGGTGAGCCACAGCATCAAAATTAGGTGCCTAAAGTCAGTGTGCAGACCTGGGAATTGTGTCTACATTTTGGCAAGCAATTTTGTCACGGCTGGCCTCCCAATGTACCATAAGGTAAGGACACAGCACAATTTTACTTTGATTAATTGTTTGGAGACAAAATAAACAACTCTTTTCATGAATACAAGTCTTCTGGGCATCAAGGCAGGAAGAGGTTGAGCTATCAGATGAAAAACACCCACAACTCCTCTTAAACAGCAGAAGGTACATGTACTTAGCAACTTTAATGTAAATAATAGCATCATAATAGCAATTTGTCTTCTACTCCACATTGAAAAAAAGAAATACAAATGAAAAATTACCTGGGCACCATAGACTCGTTGCATGGCCTGAAGCAACTGGTTTGTATATTCTGTAAGGGTTCCTGCATCTTCTTCAAAGACACTGAGCAAAGAACGAGTCTTCAATAAAAGAAAAGAAGCAAACACTTTTCAGTCCTGAGTGGAAATATTAAAAAGAATCAAACAACTACAAAGAGACAGTAGTAAAAACTAAACAGAAATAATATGCCCTTGACTTGAATGATTCTGTTTATTCAGAATCTCTAAACACGTGGAAATAGATTTTTTTATTATGGATAGGTAAACTGAGGCACAAGGAGGCAAACTAATGCAATGCTACAGCCACATCCCAACTCCCAGGCTCTTGCTCCTACTAATACACAGTCCTTCCAACATAAGTAGGAATGAAAAAAATCCTGAATATCTTCCTGCTGATGACAGTAATTCAAACCACGTTATGGACTGGGGGTCAAACACCACTGCTTGCTCACTTTATTTCTCCAATAAGTAATGTCAGATTGCATTGAAAGCACCCCTTTCCAGCGAGATAATTTAAACTCTGTTATTCGTCCCCCACTGTCTTGAGCAACTCTTACGGGGCCACGGCCAAAGCCAGCTGATGTCACTAGACCAAACAACTGAGTGTTCATCTCCAAGAGGCACACAAGGATACACCCACTTGGAGATACCCTGCACTTTCTTCACTCTGCTAACTCATCCTTGTCAGCAAGCAGGAAGGGGAAGGAAGAATTTGTGTTGCCTTAAAGACGCAAATTCCCTCAGTTTGTTTCAGTGCAATCATCAGGAATCAAGAATTATGTTGCTGACAGAGCTCCCAAGATACTTCAGAATAATGCTGGGCTCCAGAATTTGCTAGATCCTTACAATAACAAAAGAGGAAAGATTGTCCCTTTAACAAAGTCATGATACATACTTAGTCTTAACTCTGATAAATCCAATCTATTTGAGGCTAACTGAAAATATCTCTCCATCTGCACAGCTAACTCATTTGACATTAATGAGCTTCATCTGCTTACATGAGGGGCATACATAAACTCCTGTACTTTTGTGTCAGTCCTGCAAAAGAGCAAGTTCTTTATTTATGCCCCTATTACACAAATCTCTAATGTACCTAAAGCATCCAGGTTGGAATTTGGGAAACTTCTTTTCAAAGTTTTAAGATACTCCACTATTTTAACAGAAGGCACGTGCACTTCCCCAAGGCATTTATTTTTCTCTACAAAACTCTCTGCCCAGACTTTCTTTGTCCTTGAAAACTCAACATCAGCATCCTTCAAGAATCCTGGCCTATGATTAACTATCATTTCCTCTCTGCTGAGAAGTATCTAAGTCAAAAACTAGTGCTGCTCAATGGTTAAAATACATGACCTGGGAGTCAGTCTTTGGGTTCCCTTTGGTACCTTCTTACTCTGAGTAACCTTAAAAGCACTCAACAGTTCAATCTGCTGATGTGCTGAGCTGCTACAACACTTCCTACCTGAGAGATGCTGGCACTTTGGGATCCTAGCATGTAAGGGAATGCACATTACAAAGTAGTTTTCAAATAAAATGAACATAAAAAACAGAGAATGGAGAGAAGACCAAGTCAATGGAATGGATACCAGGAACCCAAATATTTAAAGGACCTTTGTACAGAACTTCCCTGTGATGACAGTGGCAAGATTTTGAGAGTTTTCCACATTAAGATATTATTTCAGTAACTGAAAACATATTGATTTTCAAAAACACCTGGTTTCAAATGTTTTATCTTCAATGATGTATTGAAACAAGCAAAACAACATCAACAAACTATCTTGTATCTACACAGTGCTCAACTTGTGTTACAATGGCACCTGTTTTGTGTTACAATGACACATGAAAAGTACAGGGTACAAAGATGGCTAAAAATTGAATCTTAGAAAAGCAAAAATTAAAACACTTTACACAATGTTTACCAAGCCAAATCTCAAGCCAAAACTCTTTAAGGTTGTAAAGAAATTGCCTGAAGTAGGCTACAAATCACACACTTCTGTCTGCTGGAAAAGGTTACCAAATACAGGAATGTCAGCTACGTTTGTAGATGTTACTGAATTTTTGCAGGCTCAGATTTTTCATTTGTCTAAATAAGCTTTGAGGTAGAACAGCTCTGGGAACCAACTTCTGAAAGTCTTGGCCTCTGTTATTAGCATATTGTTCAAAAATAATAAAAACAATAAATGATTCAGACAGTTTGGAAGTTATTTTTGGAAATGGTTACATTTAAGAACACTATATGAAATCACTGCAACAAAATACCAACATGTGTATATTTTCTTTGGTGCTGTTTTGACAAATCTTGGAATAGCAACTAATGTTGCTGAAATGAACCAGTAATCCAAATATTAAACTAACATTTAGGAGGCCCCATTATTCACAACATTATCTCAGCTTCTGGAAAGATAGGAAAAAAAAACTCTAGTTTCACTTAAGTATTTCCCTTGATTTTAGCATGATTGCTGACATAAATTTTTCTCTATTTTGTAGCCAAACACCTCAAAATTAAGACACTTCTTATGGCCTCTTTCAGCCAATGTCTGGAGACAAATCAAGACAAAAGTATTTGCATTGATGGGGAGAGGTAAATCAAGTTCCAGAAACCTGATGAAGAAATAACTTTGGCCTAATTCTCCTTGATCTTGCATGTAAATCACATACTTCCCATAGATTACACAAAGTCAGGTTATATCCTCATTTCACCATCCCTTTGCACTCCTGTGCACAGAGCAGGAGAGAATCAGGTTCCTCCTCGCAGAAGTAAGAAATCCTATAAGATGCTATGCTGCTTACTTTTGTGGAACAGAGTAAGTTTGTGCCTTGATTTTATGAAGCTATAGGTCTCCCAGTGAAAAAAAAAAAAGCAATAAAAATATAGAAGACTGAAAAAAATGCCACTTCTGCCTCCTTGCATCAAAATAACATATTTTAGCCATTATAAAAATGGGCCACACTGGGCCATTATAAAAATTAAACAACGTCCCTCCCTCTAAAAGTTGTAGAGCTTGAAGAAAAAGCAATGACCAAATCAAGGCAAAACATCCTGCCAATACTGAGGTTTATGCACTGCCTGGTACTTCAGTGATTGCAAAGGAGACCTTAACAGCCTTCATTTCAGGATACAGGAAAGACAACGACCTCCAAATTCAGTTCAGTGCATTGTTCAGCTGCTTTCAGTCTGTTACATTTTTAATCGAGGGAAGTGTTGATTGAAGAGGTAAGCTAGCTCACTTCTCCTGCATGTCAATTTCACCTTTAGGACACAGGGGGTAGGTTAACGCTAAAAACGTTACTAACTACCCATAATAAATCTGGTACATTTTGGTAAACTGCAGAACACAGAGATGCTCAGGCTGGTATGGAACTCTGCAGGTCACCTTGTCCAAACCTCTGCACCAAGCAGGGCTGACCTTGGTGTAACATCACATTACTCAACGCTTCTTCCAGCCCAGTGTTTAAAATTCCCAAGGATTACAAATAAGCCACATCAAATAGATTATGGAAATCCTTCTTACTAGAATGGGATTTCACGAAATTACAAAAAAAAAAAATCACCCAAGACAAAATGAGGCAATTAAGATAAGACCCAAGACTCATTAAGTCCTGACAGGTGCACTTCTAATCTTTCCTTCAAAATGTCTCATGACAGACTCTGTAACTCCTTGCAGCAATCTGCTTCACAGCTTACCTATTCATTCCTCCTCCTGATCCATCAGCAGACGAGTTAGGATTACAACACAGGGTCACCTGGGAGCTGGACCCATACTGATCCGCCCTGCCCTCATTTGTTCTTTCCCTGCTTCACCAACTACTTTTGTAGCTCTCTCTGCACCATGCTTTGTCCCCAAGCACACCTTCCGCACCCCTCAGTGGAATTTCCCCTCTTTCCCCTTCTTGTTACTTCTCTCTTCCATTCAACCAGCCAACATCAAGACCTAGCATGCTCTTCTCTGTGCGGCTTCCCGAGTGCCAGGGGTCCCCTTTGCAGCTGCGGCACATGGCGGCTCCTGGCAGAGGGGCACGGGGAGCTGCACTGGGGCGAAAGGAGGAACATCCTCCCCCGCCCGCACTCGGGAAGGGAAAGGCAGCGACCGCCTCTCCTAGTTCCTCAGTCCCCTTCAGAAGGAGGTCATCTTCGGTGGGATCCGCCTCATCCTCATGGGAGCTCCTGTATCGGAACTGCGGCCCTCGAAGAGCAGGCACGCTGGCGGTGACACTCCTCCAGTCCATTCTGTCACCGGGGCTAGGTGACTCACCGCGCACAGGTGTCCCTTTCCCTTCGGGGGAAGCCAGCGCACCGAGCCCTGCCCACCCGTCCTTCCCCGACACGCTTCGGCTGTTCAGGGCAACCCTTACAGACACCGAGCGCACACCCTGACGGGACGGTGAGAGCAAAAAGCCACGGGAGTTTCACTAAGGGCGGTGAGGAGAAAGGGCGCAGCGTCCCCCGCGCTGGGGCACAGCCCTCGTCCCACGAGACCCCGAGGAGCAGACTCTGCCTCCTTTTCCCCCGACGAACGCCCCGCGGGAGACCGGACCTCCCCCGCGGCCGCACGGGTGTCCTCCGTCCGCCTCAGCGCATCCCCGCTCCCCGACGGCTCCGACTGCCGAGCTCGCCCTGACCATCTCCCCGCCCGCCGTGCTGCCACGCCGTCCCCCGGCACGGGACGCTGCTCCCCGGCCCACGACAGCTGTCAGCCCGCCCCGGCCCGGCCAGACCCGCCTGCTGCCCGCCGGCACCGAGCGCTCAGGTGGTCACAGCGACCGACGGACGGACGGACGGACAGGCTGTCTCGGCAGCGGCCGCTACCTGCGGGCTGTCCTGCAGAGCCTCTTCCAGGAGGAGCTTGTCGACAGCGGGCATGTTGGTGCTGCGCCGCGGCGGAGCCCTGGCAGGAGCGGGGTGCGCGGCGCTGGCACGCCCAGGCGGCGGGGCTCGGCAGCGTCCCTCCCTTCCTCCCTCACCACGGGGGTGGCCGCGGCGCTCAGCAGACACCGGGCACGGCTGGACGGCTCCGCTGCGGGGCCGGGGCCGCTCACTCCGCCCAGTTCCCGTCCGCTGGAGGAAGCGAGTCACGGGGAGGGCCGGTGGGGGGAGGCTTCCTGCCGCCATTAGTCGGCGGGTGGCGGGACCGAGGGACCTGATGGAGGGCAGCCCGCGCGGGTGGCAGTGTGGAGCGGCTCCCGCAGCTCCGCTCCTGGAGAGAGCAGAGGAGCGGAAGGAGGGATGCAGCAGGGGCCCTGGATAGCGCCTCAGCTGAGCGAGGCTGTGAGGGTGCGTGGGTGTGATTAAAAACCAGGAGAAGATCACCCTCTCCATCCTGACCTCGTTGGGCTAGACCTCCAGCTGTGGGCCCTTTGCTGGTCTCTCCTCAGGTGCACGGCAGGGACACTTCCTGGCATCAGCACAACCGCTTGCTTTTCAGTGACTCTCAATTGTGGCATCTACATTTGTTCTTGTCCGTGGGCAACTCTGCCAACTAAACTGTGGGACCTCGTTGTGCTCCAGACAGACAAATCCCCACACAGCCATAGCTCATAACACCACGACCCCATAACACTTAAGGGCTTAGAAGGGATGCATTTTAAGTTACTAGTCCTTCATGTACTGAGCTATGTTTTTATGACTGTCTTGATGCTGTCTTAATTGTTTAGATAATTCCAGTACTTGGACATTAATTTGGATGCTTAGTCGAACAAAATGCTTACAAAGTAAGCACAGCTTGATCTGTCAGTATTTGATATGTAGCTTAATTTATGAGTATTTGAAAGCATTTGACATGCTTTCCAAGGGTGTTCATTGCTTTTACATGCCTAAGCTTCTCCAAAAGTCCCGGGTTACAGATCTTGCAGGGAAGTTGCTCCATTCTTGTCAGCTGTGGCTTCTGTTCAATTGTGCCTTGAGATAAAAATGAAGATACTCAAATCCAAGATCTCATTTAGGAAAAAAAAAAAAAAAAACCAAACCAAAAACCCACTTCTGAAGACTTTAGGAAGAATCCAGCCAATTAAACAGAATTTGCAAACAACCATACTGGCTGTAAGATGCTACCATCTTTGAAGAAATTTCACAACCTTCAGATAACTTACATTGGTGCCCTCTTTTAAAAGAAGAAAAATAATTTTTAAAAATGCGGCTTGAGTTATAAAAGAACGCCAAACATTAATGTTGGCCAGCTTTTTGCATCTAAGTCCCAGTGGATTTTTCCATTTCTGTCATTCTTAAGCAATAGCAAACATTTTATATGACAAGGTGATTGCTAATAAAGATTGAGGGGTTTTTTTCCCGATTAAAAGACTTTTTGAAGATTGGCTGGATGATTGTTTGCTTTAATTATGTTTGAGAAAGACCACTGAACCCTGTAATTTTGGCTAAGGTATTTCTGTGTGTCTGACATTGATTGGTATTGCTTCTGAAGCTTGTGATGGGACCTTTAACCCAATGTGCCAAACTGTAACAGTGGGACTGCTCCACCAGTCCTGAAGCTGGACTCCCTGTTCCAGGCCTTTGAGTAAGAACAGAGGTCTCACATTCAGTTCCTTTTCCTGCCCGAATAAAGACACTGAACCATAATAAGAATCTCTAGCTAATACCAAAAATGCCAAGGATGACAGTATGTATTTACATTACGAGAAAATAAAAATAGATATGGATTTATCATAATATTTCTGAGAATTTTAAAATTGTGAAAAGAGGTCAGAGATTTTTTTTTTTCCCTACCGAATATGAAACACCAGTTAGGGTGTTTCATAAACACTGGTTAGGGCACCAGTTAGGCTTTAGGCTTAAGAATCTGTGGTCACATATGAACCAATTTTGTCTGTCTGTGTTAAGTCTTATTTTTCTTTCATCAGAGATCTTGAAAACATTACTTGAAATTCATGGAGAACAAGAATCTGCTTCATCAGATTTTCAGTATCTGTTAAAGTGGCTTCAGGGCATTTTTTAATATTTCCCAAATACTTAGTTTTAGTTACAACCCTTGCCTCTTTCTTTCCCCCTCTTGTCTTGAAATGGTTCAGCAACAGCTCTTACCCATTGAGCTGAAGTACTTTATTCACCAGGAAAACATCCAGGTGGTCTGTTGTTTTATTTCACCTCAGAGCAATAACCTGGAAGGTTTTGTCTTCTTCCTTTTGATGGCTTTGTTTAGTCTGAGGTTCAAGAGTGGAAACCTGTTGTCATTCCAAAGTTAAGGATAGTTATTTCCAGAACAGGTTCTACCAGTTTTATTTAAATAAATTAAAAGCTCTTCATTAACTTACTGAAGTGTGATGCTTTTCACTAGTTGTCATTCTTTATTGCATCATTTCTTACACAGCTATAAACTTTGCAGATTGCTTATTAATAATGATCAGTGTTTTTATTGACCTTTCTCAATACAGTCCAGGTAGTTTTGAATTTCAAAATGTTGCCTATTAGTAATTGAAATTAATTTCCCAGGTACTTGGTTTTATTCGGTCTCAAGAATTATTTTTCAGTTTTAGTAACTCCAAACAACATTTCTAAAAGAATTAAAATAACCCTCAGCACTACCACCAAACATTTCAACAATTTATTTATACAGCATTAGCAGTATTATGAAAAGAAGTTAGGTACCTTGTGCGTGGGCAGTCCTTTGGGTGGAGGTGTCTCATTTTTTGACACAAGAAAACACAGTTTCTGGGTTTCCTGAGTTTCCATGTTTTATACCCAGGTACTGAATGCAATATACTCACAAAATATACTACAAAAAGTCTTGCTAGTGAAAAGCACTCTTATAGCCATTCTAGGAACATTGAACATATGGAATGAGAATAGGGAAACAGCAGGCACTGTGCCCAGAATCAGTCACCTGACTACTCAAAATACCTGCCATGGAAGTGTGACCTGAGCTGGAGATCACTTCCAGGAAGCAGCCCAATTAATTTGTATGTGTGTATTCTGTAACCTACAGGTGACTCAATTATGTTAAGTAAAATGGCTCTTAGAGTGTGAAAACTTAAGGAAAAAACTCAGAATGGCTACAGTTAAACTGATCCATAGTGCTTATAAAACTAGTAAGAAATCATAGTATCAAGTAAAATCAATCAATAATTGAGCATTAAGTATGAAGTAATTCATTACATAAATTAATTGTACTGCTTCTAAGAAAAAAGATGATGCTTCCTTCCATCAAAAGCCTGACTGTAGCTAAAAAACCTCATAGTTGGGAGAATGATCAGGTTTAAAGGAAAGAAGAAGAAAGTTTGAATTCATCTGGAAGTTCAAGATTTGTCTGCTAAACAAATCTCTTGGCAAAGTGATATAAAATCTTCCAATATTACTGTAGGTCCACAGAAATTGGTGCATCTTCAAATGTGAAACTGGAGTTTTACACAGGACAGTCTTGTTCCTGTTTGAGGATGGCCAGGAATATCGCTCGATAACCAGCCAGTCAGGTCTGGCCATGTGACAGAAAGGACCATGGCGTGAGGTGGCAGCTGGGACTGTGCCTTCTGCAGGGCTGAAGGTATCAGTGCCATGCTTCCAGGTTTGCCCAAGTGCTTTCCCCACAACTGCCCAGCACCAGCTCAGGCCTGGAAGCAGCAGTGCCAAGCCTGGATGGTGCTTGCCCGAGTTAATAAGCACTGCCAGCTTTAATTGGACTGCTTGGAAACAAGGCAGCTGTTGTGCATCCTTAGCCTAATTTATTTCCAAATTTGATAATCTACCCAGTATTAATGGAGAGCTGAGTATAATTATTTTTTTCTGGTTAGACTAGTTACAGAGTAAGTCATCCTGTGTTGTGCTCTCTTTCTCATATGTTCCATTATAACTTTAAAGAACATATTGCATTATGCTTCCTTTTTGGCTTCCTACCTTATACTTTACAAGAAATTTCTGAGCAGTGGTGTGGTAGTCACATGTTTGCTAAGTCAGCTGAGTCTATTTATGCATTTAACAAAGTGTCTCATATTCTTCTTTGTGCTTAGTAACAAATCTTTGAACTACAAATGACTTTTAGATGTGTAATAATTTACCATAAGTTGTGCAGCTTTGTGTATATATATATATATAGAGAGAGAGAGAGAGAGGATATATTATATGATAGTAGCAATAACTTGCTTCAAATGAATACAAGTGAAAGATGTGAAAAAGACTCTTAGTACTTCCACTACCAGAAGCATCCCAAACCAAATTTTTGAATAGTATCTGAATAAATTATTGATTAAATTAATAATAGGGCATCTGATGTACTGGACATGTCTTGGACACATAGAAAATTAGTATCTTGTGACTTCGTGTATGACCCATGACATAATATTGGCCTGAAATAAAATTCCACTGAAATTATTAATTGCTATGTGACTGAGATACCATGTTCTTTGTTTTAGCACAAAACATGTCTTTGTTTATTTCCATTAAATATGTTAGTAATATGCCAAAATGGATATGCACAGATGGAATGGCTGGTGGGATGGATCTAATTAAAACCTCATTGAAGGTGAAGGGCATATGCCATTTTTAATTTAATGTAATTCTAAGGACAGTTAAGTCCTCTCCTGTAACAAAGCACAGCAGCAGCCTCCACCCAGATCCAGAATAAAAATATGGTTTCAAATGCTGGAGTCACTGATGGCAATACCAGCCTGAGGTGTTGCCATCACTTCCTCCATGGCTGCCTCTGCTCTGTGCTGTACGGACTCAGTGTTGCCATGACTTTTTGTTTGGGGGCCTGTCTGATGGAGGGCATCTGATTTAACAGTTTGCATTTGCTTTGCAAGAAACAGGAACTGTGAGAGACTGGGTAGTTTGTTGGAGAATTAGTGGAATATTTTAAGCTAAAATTTTTATGTTTTTGCAGTGCAAATGTCAATATACAGGCTCCTTCCTCCTTCTAGCTGTGCTTTGTACGTTGCTCCCTAACCTGCTTCAGTTGATGGTCCAATGGAGTTCAGGGCTGTCTGAGGAATGGGGAAAAATCTTTGGGGGAAATACAAGAAGTGACAGAAAGAATAATACAGGTATTTCATAAAAAAACTGCATTTCTGGTATGATTCTGTACATTAATATAAGAGACCTCTAATGCCTGACATATGATTATGAAGTGCCAATAAATAACCTGTTAGGCATAAAGGTTAGAAAAAGTTAGAATACCACATTCAGATGCAGGCTGGATCTGCAGAAAAGACCATCAATTCAGTGTCAGAGGGAACCTGCTTTTTTAATCCTTAAAACATCAATATGAATATCAGAAGCAAATGCACTTAATGTCATTGTGTCTAAAGCCAGCTCTTGGTCTAAGTTTTTTATGATAAGATCACATGAACCAATCAGGTCCTGCACTTTTGTGTTTCTTTTGTGGTCTTAATTCTGATCACTCCCTTCAATTCACTTTCCCTTCATCTTTCTATGGCTGGTTAGGCTAAAAAAGCTGAATGACAATGTTTTAACATTTATATATATCAGAATATATCTTAAGGCCTATTAGAAGTCCATGAAAGTGTGCCAGCATGATTATATCCTTTTTGGTCTTCCTGTTTGCTCTCTGGACGCTTTTTGTTCTCCATACACAGCGTAGCACAAAGGAGTCCGGGTATAACTGAGGCTACTGCAGATCATAGAAGCCCCAAACAGCTCTCCTGCCTGCTTCCCCCTTGAGCAGATCCTGTCTGTGCTGCCCAGGGCAAAGGCAGAGCAGGATGTGATGGTGCAATAGGATGTCATTTTGTATTTCTAAAGAAACAGCAAAAACCCCCAGAGGATGATAGAGAAAGCAATAAGGAAACTCTAGGCAGCACCCAAATGGGCACTGATATCACAATCTGTGTGTTTCCTGCTGGGCAGTGACTCCTCCCAGCAGGCTGCTGAGACAATGACAGGTGTATATATATACGTGCAAGGGTAGTAGTACAAGTAAAAGGGTAGTAGTACAAGTAAAATGCAGTGCTGCCTTGCTGCCGAGGCAGAAGGTCTGGGCACCCCCAGCCCAGCTCAGCAGGAGCCCTCTCACGAGCTCTGTGCTCCTCCACAGTGCTCAGATGCTTCCAGTGTCGCAATATCAGATGTTTCCAATTTTCTTCCTGTGTTAGCTACTTAGAAGTTCTTCTGCTGTCTGGAGAAAGCCAAATACTGGGAACCCTTTCCTGTCATATGACTGGACCTACTGCTGCACATGAAGAGCTTGCCAGAAAGCTGAAAAAGTACTAAGAGTCTTTTTCACGTATTTCACTTATATTCATTTGAAGCAATTTATTCTACTATTTTGCAGCATTGCTGCTGGAGACAGGGATGTCCCTGGCAAGCTGGTGACTTGCTTTAGTAGGGGCCAATGAGGAGTGTGAGGGAGACAGGGAGGGGATCATTATAGGAGAGGTTGCAAGCCACATATTGTCATTGCCTTTCGTAGCTTTGTAACTCTTGGAGTGTCTTTTCAGAGATTTGCTGCCTTTACAGCATGGGTGAGAGAGCACAGTCCCTAGGAGGCTGACAGCAGGGCCCGACTGCTGCTGTTAGCAAAATAATTCTTCCAGTTGGCAGACCTCTCTCAGTATTTTCCTAGGATAAAGGTCACTGTGAGCAAGGTACAAGCAATCTCATCAGGCTGTGGGCAATTTTTGGGCTATAAACTGTCCACCATATGTTTCTGCTCAAGCACCTGAACTTGTGCAGAATTTGCCTTGCAGCCGAGAAGCTGCCCCACCCTTTTGTTTTCCATCATGTGATTTGCCATGCAGGCAGGTGGTTTGTAACCCTGCAGCAGTGCCCTATGTTACCTGTGCACTTGACAATCCAGCTCCAGTCCTGCAAACTTAAAAACTTGTGTTTAGCCTGTCAGATTCCTGGAGATTAATCAGGCATATAAATGTTGGCTGGATCAGTGAATAGTTTCCCAGTTCTTTCAAATTCATTTATGGTAACACATTGCTTTTCCTTGTTTTTCTTTCACATTTTAAAACTAGAACATTTAGTTCAAGGGTCACATACAGTCATTATCTTTAAATACTCTGTAAACATAAGTGCTGACAAGATCCTAGGTCAGCACGTATCTGTCAGTTGAAAACCATGAAGCACGCAGACAGCATGTACTGCAGTCAGAGTCAACAGCACCTAGTAATATGCTTAGGTTTTTCTTAGAAGGGACCAGTGGTTTCTAATTAGTTTTTCACCCTCTCAAATCACAGTTCTAGGAAATAGCAAAAAGAAAAAAGCTCCAAACAGAAGAGTAATATCATATCTGTGACTATGAGAACACGAATAATTTTGCAATGGAAAATGTTCTCATCAGTGTTTAAACTAACTTAAAAAGCTTTGAAAGAAATCTGTGACCGAAGAGAAGTTGCCAGGGTTTTTCATCCCTCCCCTGAACAGAACTGCTTGTGCATACAGAATTTCAGAGGTTTTGATTTACACTGTGTTGTAGCATTGCCAAATGGAGCTATGTTCAGTACTTTGAAAACTAAATCAAAAAAGAGTGGCTTCGTTTCAAACAAGTGCTCTGGTCATTGTTAGGTTTGAGTCCAGATCTCTTCTTGTTTATGCTTTTGTACATTTGAACTGGTGCTGCTATCACCTGTGGTTTCACCATGTTGCAGCCTTCTAGGACAGGTTTGCTGTGAGGGGCCACCAGGCTTTCAGCTCCCCATCAGACCTTCCCCAAGTGACATGTGCTTCTTATTATGAGAAGGGAGAGACTCGGGATTGGTTGCAAAATGACAGGCCCTTCTCGTTCCGGAGGAAAGAGAAAAGCAAGTCCTTGAATCCTAAATGCTCACTGTCAGAAAGAATTAAATCTCTGCAGCAATTATTTTAAGTTATGTTCATTATTTTCACACAATTCCATGCATTTTAGGGGCTCCAAGTCATGAATTTTGAAAAGCATTGCAAATACTAATAAACAAAATACCAGTGTTTTGGGAGTAATTCCAGGTATATATTAAAGAACAGATGGTTTGGGTGTGCTGCCTCCATTTTGCTGTTAAACCCGGAATAATGAAACTAGATAAAGTATTTAATGCAAAAATTCCCAAACTGCCCATTTCTATGTCTCTCTCTACCATTTACTTCTACTTGTGGATCCAAAAGCTGATTCTGTGTTTAACAAGGGTGAATTGCTTAATCTTTATTAATATTAATGAGATGAGTTTGTCACCCTTATATAGATGCTAAAAGATGTCTCCTATGAGAACATCATGTGAGGACATCACGTTACTACTACTACTGATTGCTTACAATTTGTTTTATTTCATGGGTACAAATATTCTGCTCTTACAAATATTTGAAATTATGCATACAAGAGCCTTCCTTAAATGTTTAAAAATTGCTAGTATTTTATCTGTCAAGAACCACATTCTGTATGTTAATAGCAGCCAAAGCACAATATATAGTTGATATTTGTGGGTGCATTTTTCTTTTTAATGACCTAACACACATTGCTTCTATATTGCTAATGGTAAGAACATCTGTTTACTGTATGCCTAGTATGACAGAAGTTTTGATTAATCAAAATTGATAGCATCCTCTTGTATTAAACACATATTTAGATAGAGAGGTGCTTTTTTGATGTACATTTATCTTTTCTTAGTCTGGTGGTATTTGCTGAAGCAGAATTCTATTATTTCAATGAACGGCACATGCAAGTTATGAAAGTCCTAGTCAGTGTGAATTATATATAGCTACTGTAAAAAGACTGACAAATTTTAGCTTCCCTAGGTTTTCAAAAGCAAAGGTATTAATTAAGCAGAGGTGGATAAATATACAGCTTTGATGAACACATTTTTCATTGTGAGGATAAGTCTGATGCTTCTATAGTCTGCAGGCACACTGCATACAAAAACAAAGCAGCAACTATGCTGGTTGGCATGATTACCATATAGGGCAAAAGCAATTATTATATGTGGAAAACTGTAATGGAAATTTATATCAACAACAGAGGAAGAATTGGCATCTTAAAAAGTACATGAAAATAAAACATAATTAAGCAGGGATATCATCTTCCCACAGTACTGCACAAATAAGTGCTATGTGTGCAGAAGGGCCTCTTGAAATAAAAGTGTGGGACTCCAAACAGGAGATGTGCCTTTCTCATACACAGTTCTGAGGCAGAGAGAGTTTCCTCTCATGGATCTAAATGCAGTTGTCTTACACTACTTGAGTACTAATTTAGGCTTTTCAAATGGAGCAAGTGTGTTTTAGGTATACATGTGCCTGAAGTGGTGCACTGTTTCAAAAAGATGCAGTGCTGCACTGACATCTTCAAGACTGTACAGTATAAAGGTCATTTCTCTAGCATTTTGCCAATTTTTCATCTTTTCATTTTGTGATGCTGTCATTGTAAAAGCTGATTGAGCTGCATCTTGCAAATTAATTTATGAAGTGAGAGACCGGGAAAGAGATTAAGCTGTCTGCATAGTATATTAAAATAAGAGAATAAGACGCTTTTCTCCTCTGGAATAGAGCTTTGGGAGGCTGTTTGTAGAGACAGTGAAATGAAGCTTGGGTGATCTCAGAGGGAAGAAGCACGCTTACATATCTCCTGTATTTTTGTGAAACCTCTAATAATAAAATCTAATAGATCATATATATCAATCTGATGCCTTAAGTTTTAGCTTTTATATTTTTTTGTACTCTGTGCTGTTTTAATGTGTAGTTCTGGGTTTCATATTAAGGGTTGATGAGCTCCCTTCATAGGGTAGTTAGACAAAACAATTCCTTTCTAGCTGGAGACTAAGGTCAAATTTTAGGCCCGAGAGTGTAAACAATGGCGAAGAAGAGAGAAAGAACAAAGAGGATGGAGCTTCATCTCCTGGAGCTGGAATGGGATCATTAACTCCAATATGCTAATGGCCCAGACCTTATAAAAGTGTGAGGCCTTGTGACTGGGCATCCATTTTTTTGGGGACCATTGCTGGATTGCTTGGGTCCAGCCCCAAGGGGTTCTTGCATGGCCCAAGCTGGATCCTTTCAATACATACCTTTTTATTCTTTCACTCTGCCTAGTCTCTGTTTCCAAGTCAGCCTTTTTAGGTAACAAACCTTTTCAGCACAGAAAAGATTCCAAACTGTTTCTTAGTATCCAATTTAAGCATTTGGTCATTTTTTTTATTTCCAAGGGCACCTGAAAATAACTCTGGAAGAGAAATCTTTGTAGGGAGAGGGTAATAGCTGAGCTCAACAGCAAATTCTTCAGGTCTGTGTGCTAAAATCCAGACTTTTTAGGAACAGATATAACACTGATGTGAACAGAGTAGCATTGAATTATGACTTATTTCTTCCCCCTTTGAAAGTTTTAGTCCTGAACTCCATTTCTACCTTGTGAATCAGCTAAGAATCATATGCTTTTAAAAACAAAAGGGGTTTCATGACTATGGACAATAATCACATTCAGAAAGAATTATTGCAAAACTAATTGTTATTTATTCTGTCAGAGACTGGGGAGGAGGGGGGGTGCAGAAATTTCTGTAAAGCTGGTATATCCACTAGCAGATTTTCACATTTCTTTAGCACTTATTGGCTGGCCAGTGGGTTCCTTCTTCATTGCTCTCTAGATATTTTAAGAGAATCATTGATTTTGTCTCATTTCATGTCTGATTTGGCCCAGTAATGAGAATTTGATTAGTGACTTTCTTGAGAGCAGGAACAGATAGATACATTAAAATCTTGACTTATGATGAAAGAAAACCCTTGGTCTTGGCAAATACTTTTTTTTGTTGTTTTTTTTTTTGCTTTAAAGTGAGGTAATTAGATAATATTTTTAAGTCTGCTTCCACAGATCATTATAAACATACATGTTCTACCATTTTATGGGTTTTTTAATAGGAGTCATTGCTTTCATTTAAAAGAAATATTCAAATCAAATTTTCCATTCTCCTCACTGGAAGGAGAAAGACAAATTGCTTTTCCTCTTAGGTTCTTGCAATTTGATTCTGTTCCTCACTAGGCTGCCATGATAAATAATGCCATGTGGATCATTTAGGTTAAGGTTAAGGTTAGATGGTAGTTGGCCCATCTGTGGGCTGCTCACTATGGTGTGACCTCAAGGTGAGGCAAGACCTGCTCAGAGCTCAGAGGAGCGTAGGGCTGGTGCTGAAAATCTCCCACGGTGAGCGTGGGGCTGCCAGGCAGCCAGAAGAGGGAGAGAGGGGCACGTCGAAAGCTCTTTACCACATTTTCTCATTGCTAACAAGGAATGCAAGGGAGGACACACTGCATGGATTACAGGAAGTCTATGGGCAAAGAAATTTGGCTGTTCCCTCCTTGCAGGGTCCCTGCACTGCCCCTCATATAAACTTGGTATTACTAGCAGAACCCAGTCTCTAGAATGGGGTTTCTAAATCCTTCCACAGAAAATCTTTCAAAGTGTTTTAACTACCTATTGATCAACCGCCAGAAAATGACAACTTGCTATCACTGCTGCTTTCTGAAGGTGAGGATAGGGGACATAGCAAATTGATTCTTCGGTGCTTATTCTACTATGAAGAACAAAACAATCAGAAATGGTGTGAGGTGGGGAACTGATTCTTTGGTGTTTATCCTGATACAAGGAACAAACCACCAACAGCTGAAGTGGGCAGGAACCAGGCTCAAAGCATACAAAAATAGGTTCTTCAATTCACACGTGGCTGAGAGGTGGAACAAAGGTTGCTTTGAGTGCCAGGGTCTTATATATGTTCAAGGGTTGGTGGAACTGGTTCATAGAAGAGAAATGTGTTTAGGGTTGCTAGATACATGGCAACCACATCTGCCTCAGGCAGAATGAGACCTGCAAATCCTGGAAGATGGGAGACTTTGGGAGGCACATACCATATGAGTTTCTTATGTTCTTTTCAGCTGCTGTCAGAGACAGAATCCTGAAAAAGGTGGATCTTTCCATTGACCTGACACTTTTTTTTTTTTTTTTGTGTTCTTGTTAGGCACATCCGTTTTATAAATAATAATGGTATCTCACTGCTTCCTACTTTGGCTTCTCTATTATCTCATCCTTCAGCTATTTTTTATCTTTCTGACTGCCAGCAAAGATGAACATTCATTATGTGTCCAGATAGTACCTTGCACAGCTGGGGTCACTTGGTGTGACCAAGTGCCTTCACAATATAGCCATTATTAAGAAATAGTGTAGAAACATGGGGGGTTGTAGGCTTTTTCTTTTTGTTGCCCTCTGGATTTTGTTATGACTGTCATTTGGCTTGTATAACCTAAATCAAATTAGTTAATCCTTTTTGTTAAGAATTCCCAGCAATGTAGAGATCTTCTCAATGTCTCCCTTTGCCTTGTAGTCAGCAACTTCAAGGGCTGTGGAATCATGATAACTTTTACTAATCAGTTCTTGATTTTTCCCCCTCTTTCTATTAATGTAAATAATTTAGTATCTTCATGTATTGGTCTTTCTTTATTGCGTGTAAAACAAAGAACCCCTAGCTGATTCAAGAGTGCTTTCT
>VXBU01018960.1:14855-35347 GCA_013400315.1 Bombycilla garrulus | reverse complement strand
TTTTTGGTTTTTTTGGTTTTTTTTTGTTCGACTGGGGCTTGGACTACTGAATTTTTCAAGAATCAATCCTTGCAGGTTTACTGGGAAATTTGTCAGAACTTTCTGTCCTTTACTGGCTAAGCATTCACAAGCATCATCTATGCTGTACCATAATATTTGAAGAAGTCAGTGAAACCTAGAAGCCCAGGTTGCCAGCTATAAAACCACAGTGCTCTAGCAAGACTGTGAAGCTGGCCAGGGAGAAACATAGTACAAGGTAGCCTGAAAACATGGGAATTAGAACTTGAAACCAATGGAATGGTGAATCAGCCATAAACAAGGTGGTTGCATTGGCAAACTCTGACCACGTATTTGCAGTGCAACTTGCCCTTCTTAAACAGGGCAAGTTTGGTCTAAATTGAATTCCTGTTGTAGATTTGATTAGGAAACAATTTCTTGCACAGTGCTAACTCCTGATGAAGAACTGACAATTTTTTCAGGACATTTGCAGTTTTGAGAACATCCATGTCTAAGAGGCACTGTTCAAAAGAAAATACTCAGGAGATGCTAATTAGCACTATATTTTTTTCTATAAAATCATATAATATCCTGAGTTGGAAGGGACCCACAAGGATCATCAAAGTCTAGCTGTTATGCTTGCATAAACCAAGATGCAAGCCTAAGCAAATGTTTTGTTAGAAAGAAATCGTGAATGCTGTCCTGGAATGACTTTGTGATGCTTGTATCCCCAGTTGTGTGTCTGTGCTGGGTGTTGAGTTCTGCACCTTTCAGACTGGCTCTGAGAGCAAAGGGGGAGAAGCAGCGAGGAGTTTGTTATCAGGATCTGCCCTCGCTTCCCCACATCCTTCTCTGGACTGTGCTGTCTGCAGGGGCGGCCAGAGAGAGCTCTCCGTTGCTTTTTAGTTAGTTTTAGCTGGCTGAGACACTGGAGTTCCCTGGACTGGTTTTGTTCTTTTCTTGGAACTGTTTTGAACCTGCTCTGGACTGAAAATCCAGAAGAGCACCAGGAGTTCCTACCTATGGCTCACTGGGCCTTGCCTGGGCCGCAGCGTTTCCCAGCACCAGAGGGACTGGTGACAGACTGAGTGAGCCGAGCCGCAACCCATGAAAAGGACTTTTCTGAATTTATCATCTCCTCAGAGCAGTGAGAGGTTTTGTTGTTTAGTATTGTTCATTTTTTGTGCTGGGGAGTGCTTTGCCTGTTGAATAAACGTTTTTTTTCCACTTTTCTCCAAGGAAATCTTTTCCCGAAACAGTTAGGGGAGGGGCTGCTTGAATTTGCTTTCTGGAGCAACCCTTTAAAGGCTATCTCCCAAATTTGCCCTAAACCAGGACAATGCATAATGTTTCTGTGTGGATACTTACATAAAAAAGGATTTTGAAAAGTATGTATTATTGTGGAAATAAGGGCTGTTCCCTAATACCCAGAAGTAATGGGTTTTAAAGATCCTTTCCATGGACTTGCATACCGGCTTGACAGACAGATTGTTTGGATTTTAAGCACTCAGACTAGCAAAAATGTCCTAAAGGGGAAAATCACTGTAATTTCAGATTTGGATAGTCCCATCAATCAACCTGTTTTCCCTGCTAGGTAAATATTTTGTTGATTTAGGGAAAGAATAACAAAATCCTTTTTCACTACATCTTCTGAAATACTTACAGAAGTTCACATCAATACATCTCCCAGTCTTCCTCAGAGGAGATGACGTACACAGGGTGTGTGATGGATGACACCAAGAGTTTGCTGATGCAGGGGACACATCGCTCCTTTCCCTTAATGTCAAGTGTTCATTTAATTAACTTGCTTAGGTGACTGTATTTTGCTACCAGTTATTTTCAGTAATAAAGTGAAATACTCTGTTTGTGTAAAACACAAGTAAAGTTGAAACTAAAGTGTGTCTTCCCTTTTGTAGTAGGAGGCAACTACAATAGAGCTGCCAAGAGAAGGGCTGACTCATTACAATACCAGACAGTATACAGAGGAATACATCACATTTCCTTTGTCTTCAGTCCCCTGAAACTGCTACTAACTCTAGCTTTGGATGGGTGTGCCGGAAGTTTCTTGCCTTACTGATCCTAGTGCAGCCTTTAGTTTGTGCACACAGGGTGCTTGGCTTGTCTGTATACACTGAACTTCTAAGAGGAGTGAGAGCATTTAGAAGTTACATCACCTTTCTGTCATCCTTAATACCACTGCAGGTTTCTGAACCAGCCTCATATCTTGTTCTTGTGGCAGTGGTTTGGTGTCAAGGTATCTCCAGGGGATTTTTGTGTCCCAGCTGCTTCTTCTAATATTTGAGGACATGTCTCGGTTTCTGTGCTCATCATAACTGCTTCCTCCAAGGTAAACCGCCTATTAAAAACACATTCATAGATACTTCAAAATGTGCCAAGCCTATGTCAGTGTGGGTTGCTGGGAGTTTTTTGTTTGTTTGTTTTTATATTAGAAAACCATATGGGGCCTTAAGG
Source organism: Bombycilla garrulus (assembly GCA_013400315.1). Classification (NCBI taxonomy): domain Eukaryota; kingdom Metazoa; phylum Chordata; class Aves; order Passeriformes; family Bombycillidae; genus Bombycilla; species Bombycilla garrulus. Next base: position 32,878 of record VXBU01018960.1, on the reverse strand, counting down.
AGCATGTCTTTCAGCATTGTTTTCAGAGCACCCTTTCTTCCTTCTTAGCTCTGCTATTAAAAATTTGCTTTGGGCTGATGGTTGGTGCTGGAAGCTTGGCCTGAGGATTTATTTTTTTGATGTGTAAATTTCAGAAAACTGGCCATCAAAAAGAGGTAGTTTTAAACCTTTGTGAGATTTCTTTTTCTGAAGAAAAATGCACACATTTGCACTGTCTGTCTGCTTCAGGGACAGTGGTGGTGAAAGAACTGTGTGGCCACACCTGTGTGCCCATTAGCGCTGTCATATTAAATTTTGAGCTGATTGTTCAGGTTCAGGCAATTTGTTATTAAGGTTTAGACAAAGATCTGAAAATCCTGACTTTCTGCAACTGACATGAAAATAGGAGGCCAGTCAGAGGAGGGAGATCTTACGCCCTCTCCTGAGGTGGACATCAGTGAGCCCGTGTAGGTATTCCTTCCTAGGGCAAAAATCCATAGGAGACTGGATGTTATTGTCTCTGCTTCTTATGGAGCTGCTTTGTTTTAATGTGTACTTCTTGGGAAACCTGTAAGAGAATTGTGATGTCTTTTTTCCCCCCTTCTCTGAACAGACTTCAAGATCAGGCAGCAGCACTTTATATCTGCTCCTTTTGTAGCAGACAATTATCAGTCGTATGCATATGTGATGTTTGTGCTGTTTGTTTCTATGACACCCCTAAAACATCTTTTGGAGCCCTTAAACAAATTTGTTGTAGCAGTAGTATCTATCTATCTATCTATCTATCTATCTATCTATCTAGAGTATTTGCTGTTGTATCTAGAAAAATCCATTGGATTTCAGCTTCCTGATCATTTGGTGCTGGAGGAAGAGTAACCAAGCCATCAAGGCTTTAAAGTATTTTACTTCTCTGTGTGGAAAACAAGTTTGGGTTAACAGAAAGTCAAATTCCTTTTGGTAATTGATACAAATATTGAATGAAAATGATTGCTTGAAGAATTTGTAAACTTATCTTTCATGTTTCTCAGTGCTGCTGGTATTACTTGGGGAAAGTGAGTCTGTAGCTCTTCTCAACTCAATGGGTCTTCAGTTTCACTATCATGTTTCTTATAAGAAGAGAAATACTAAAACAAATCAATACAGATTTGCTTTAAATAGTGAACGGGATGTTATTGATAGCAGATGCAGGGTTTGCAGCCTGGTCCTGTGGTTATACCGATGTTTCCCTTGGCGAATGAGGGGCGTCCCAAAGCTCTTGTGAAACGCGTGAGCCGAGGAGCATCTCCACTGCCCGGGAGGCTGTGGGCTTGTTGCCTGCGGGTGGGGGTCGCTCGGAGTCCTGCATGTTTGAGCCTGGGCTGAGCCATATCTCCTGCTTAGTAGCTGCAGCCCGCGGGGTCGAGGGGACAGCCCGGGAGCCAGGGTGTGGCTCTCCTTGGGGACGAACCGGGGGTGCCGTGAGGGGCCGGGGCTGGGGCCGGGCGGCGGCGCTCGGGGCTGGCGGTTTCCCGGGCGATGGGTGGGGAGAGGAGGAGGAGGAGGAGGAGGAAGAGGAGGAGGGGTCCCCGCGGCTTTATCTNGGGCGAGCATCCTCACCGTGCTGGGCAGCCCCGCGGGGACTGCGGGGCGGGGGGCGGCGGCGGGCACGCACCCGCACCCTGCGGGGATACAGCCCCCGGCTCGAGGGATGCCCGACCGAGCCGCGGGAATCGCTGCCCACCCTCTTGCAAGAGCATCTTCCTTCCCCGAAGCTGATCCGCTTGCTCAGGGGAGAGAGGGTGATGTGGCCTGCCGCGGGTACCGGCGGCTTTCTGGTGCCCGGTTGTCGCTAGAATCACCACCTCCGACAGGAGCTGCCCGAGGCACGGCGAGCCCAGGCCGGGAGCTGGACGTAAGGATCCTGCCGGGGGTGTCAGCCTCCATCCTCTTCGCTTCCCTATAAGGCCAAGAATGCCACTTCTGAAATGAATTTGTGCCACATCTTCTCCCTTTGCTTGTTGGAGAAGTTGGAGGATATTCCATGATTGAGGTTTGATGCATGTTAATGTGTACTGCTGGCTGGTGCGTCCAACTGGCTCCCTTATTTGTTCATTGCTGTTTTCAAAAGAGAGAAGATCTGGGAAGATGGTGCTATTGTGCTCTTCCTCCCCCCTGCCCCCGCAGAATAGGAAAGTACATGGAAACTGATAAGTGGACCTTCACCCTGTAATTATAATATGAGCATTTCTCAATCATTTTTCATCCTAGCTGCACTAGGCAAACACTGCCACCTGTTCCAGTACCTTTATCAAGTCTTTGAGATGCACTTGTGAGCTATCAGCTCTTGAAAATACACAGCAAAATAATGGTTGGACCATTAGAATTACTGGGTCCCATAACTTACTGTTTTGACTTGATTTAACCAGAGCTTCAGTGGTGCCTTGAGTGGTGCTAGTCCTGACTTGGTCCTGCCTGTGGGTGTGAGTGATGCTGCCTTCTCCAGGGTGTACATGTGTGTGTATGCTTGTGGGGTAGATGGTGGTTTACCTGTTCATCTCTGCACTTCGCACTCGGAGGAGAATGTGATTCTGCCATTCCTTGCTTGGTTTCTGTTAAATGATTGTAAGCTAGGTTTTAGGTACTATGTCTATCTATCAGAGGCTTCTCTCATCCATAAAGAGTGCACTGTGTGAATTTGCTTGAACATTCAGTGCTCTTATTAGAGCTGTCCTGTTTGCACATATGAATTCTCTCTAGTTGATTCCCACATTGCTGTGACTGGAAGTTCTTTCTGCATATGACCAGTCTAGCTTCATACCACTGGTGTGATGCTTGTTCACATCCCATTTCTGTTTGCTAGGAGCTTGTACCAGGTTACAAATGGGTAAATGTCAAATAGACTAACTCTGACAGCAGTATTATTTTGAACTCAAAGTTTGTTTAAATGTGTCCCAATGCATTAGAGGTAGTTGTGTTCAACAGGTTTTGGCTTGTAGATACATAAAGTATTTTCACTGAAGGTCCAACCCCTTTGATAGTTAAACTTGCTTACACGTTATACATAAAATATTTGAACTTGCATTTTTTGGTAAACTTTTGCACGCTCTTTAGAAATATTCCACAAATCTCTAAGGGCTTAGTGCAGGTAAAAATCAACAATGCCACATAAAATATCATTAGTATAATGGAATTGTTACTGTTGCACTGATAGACCTCTCCAAATCCAATGCAGCTCTGAAAGGTCCAGTTCTCTTCTCACTTTCACCACTGTCAGTCAGGAATTAGTCCATGCAGTTTATGGTCTTAAAATAACGAACAGCTGGTAATAAAAGTAAGACGTCAGATGTCTACTATTTATTTACTTCATTTAACATTCCTTACAAAGTGTGTCTAATAAAAATAAAATTTTTTTATAAAGGGAAAGGAGAAGACTTACCATTTTATTCTGAATCCTCAAACTTTTAAGGAAAATGCAACTCACAGTTTTATCAAAATACATGAAAACTGTGTAAATACAAATAAATTTTGTGGCATGCACAGCATGACTACATTTTTAATGCTAAAGTTATGACTATTCTGTAGTCAGTAATGTCAAAGCTAGAGGTACATAACATGTAATTAACCTGAAACACTCTCTGTCCTATCATATGACTAAGTATAATATTGTCGTGTACTTCACAGAACACATTAAATGTGTTGTGCCAATCCCCATTTTCCTACTCTGGTAAAATTTCTATTGTAGCCTAATTTGATTTTTCCTAAGCAGATGTGTATATAGTGAAGTTCAACTAATGATATTATCTTTTGTTGCATAGCTAGAATGACATCAGAGCTTTCAGCTCTATGGTCTGTGAGATCTAAACTAATAGACGTGATCTAGAATAACATTTCAGTCTGTGGTGCAGTAGTCCAGAACACTAATATAACTCACAGCATTCAAATGTTCTTTCCAGAGTATCAGCCAGTGGTAAAAAGCTCTTCAGTTGAGAAATGGCAACTTCAGTTATCCAAGTAAACTGATTTACTGATGTGTATTTATATCCTTCGTAAATTACCTAGCTATCTTATGTATTAGCTATGGATTGTAGTTATTTCTTATTTTTCAACTTGCTCTTTTTTATTATGTTTTGTTGTCTCATTTTACATATCCTTCTTTCATGTTATTTCCTGGAGTTTTAGAAGCTCAAAAATTGCTCTTTTCTCTCTCTCTCTCTCTTTTTCTTTTTTTTTTTTTTGGTGTCTTTTAAAAATATGCTTTTAAACATATTTTTTTTTTCTGAGTCAAGGCATTTCCCTTCATTCTAATGATTCTTCACTAAAATTTTTTAACTGCCTCCTCCTTTTTGTATCTATTCTAGTAGCAATGACAGCATCTTAAATTATGGTACTCTTTGGAGGCTGTCAGTCTAGCCTTAATTTAAATATATAGAGAAACTGTTAGTCTGTGGAAAGGTTCAAATACAGTCAAATTATGATAAAGGAGAACTTTCACACCAAGTTTTAGCAGATTTATTAACTTCAAGTTTGGTGCAATGCCCAGGAAGTCATTGTGCCATTCTGTTGATTGGGTCAAATCTGTGTACAGAACTCCCACCTGATGAGCTGAAGAAATAATCAGTGTAAAACAAATTGATAATATTCTGTCCTCAGTAACAATGAGGTACAAATAGAATAAATTAATTGATTTTGAATGCACTTCCTTATTGCTGACTGTCGGAGCACACCAGAAAGGAGCCTATAGTAGAAAACTCATTCTTAATGGTTGTATGTACGTGTGTGTCATTTGCAGGCTTTTTGTAGAAATTTGATGTGCAAGAAAATGTCATAGGGCATTTTTCATTAAAAAATATTAAGAAAATGTTTTGTAATCTGCTCAAAAGTCAGGTCCTGGCATTTTCTGTATCCATTTTATTCATGTGAGTGGTTGCCTCTCATGCCTCATCTTTTTCTGAAGCTTTTGCCTCATGATGTATTTCTCAGCACAGAGGAATATCCTCTATGGCTATCAATGTCTCTCAACCATCTTTTGCATTAGGCCTGCATTTACTGAAATCCTGAGATGTCACCAGAAGCTGCTGCTGTTCTGAAAGAGCAAAATCCCCTCTCACCTAATGGAAGATGCTTTGGGATAAATTCTTCTTTTTCACTTGTGACTGTTTAAATGCTGTGGAGTTTTTTTTGAGGGATCACAACTCCACTGCTCTGGACAGAATGTTTTTCTTCTATAGTCACTGGGGCTCAGAGCAATGTGTGGCTGAATGGGCCATGTTTATTTGTAGGCTGTACTCCTTCTTCTCCTTCTGCAGCTCTAAAATGCCAAAATGCACCCATGGTCCTACTGTGTAAATGGTATGAGTAGAGAGGTCATTCAGGACAATTCAGTATTGCCTATTTTTTATGGATGTAGCTTCATAGCTATTCTTCAATCTCTTGCTGAGGTTAGGTTTGAAAATCCAAGTGAACAAGACCCTATCAAGACAAGGCTTGTAGGATCAAGTGCTGCCTTTTTTTAGGCCAAGCTCTTATAGTGGGAAGAAATGGACAAGTTTTACACATGTGAGCCTTTTCTCAAGTCATATATGGAAACCATCATATCTACAACACCACTAAGCCTTGCTGCTATGGAATGAGCTGTAGAGTGTTTGTGGATTGGAAGTAAACAAGATTCTTTGGCTGAACTTCTAGCAGAAAGAACCTGAGTAGCAATAAAATTGTGTTGCTCACTAAACATGCAAGAGTTAGACAAATATGTTATTGAAGTAACAGGGTAAGGGTGAATGGATTGGACTTTGCAAATAAACACGTCTGTATGAACTGAGATTTTTTTTTTTGTTTCTTGAGAAACAATATCTATGTGTAAGGAATCTTCAGGCTCCCTAATGAACAAAACCTTTGAAGTTTTACACAGAGATTTTTTATAGTACACCTAGCAAAAATGATGTTGCATGAAGAATACTACTTTGTTAACTAGAAACCCTCTCAGATCTATTGTCAAGTACCTTAGTGATTCTTGAGTGAATTTGAACCAAACAATTGTTTCACTTTTGCTAGTGAAAATGAGAAATAACCCCACTGAAATTAATGGAATCCCATCAATGAAAGGAAGGATAATCTGGTAAATTATAAAAGTAAATTATAAAAGTAAATTATAAAAGTAAAACTGATCTCTTAAAAAGTGAATTTGTTTTTATCATACTCAGTTCTCAAAGTTTTTGTGTGAAATGCATTTCAAATCACTGCAGTGATTTTTCAGTAGTGGTATCCTTCCAAGAAAAATGTGCTGTCATGTGTGAACGTTAGTGGCCGATTTCCAAACACAGGTTTGTATAGCTCTACACAGAGCCCAGGCTGATGGGTCTGAGTGACATCTCCTGTCTCCAGAGTGAGAATGTATTTGTACCATAATGCATTTAAGACAGGAATGGCACTGAACATGGATATGGCACTGAAGTGCACCCAGTGATTGACTGGAACTTGAGTATCACCTCTGGGGAGTGTAGCAGTATTGTTGGTACACAATTCTCCTCACTCAGCTTGAGGTTTCAGTTTGTGTGTTAAACACTGTACTTTTGCTGAACTTCCTGCAAGGAAGACACATTTTTCAGATGGGCATCCAGGGTGCTTAGACTCAGAAAAGTCGGCAAAGGCCTCAAAAAGGGCCATGAACCTTTTTAGAGAAACTGATTTTGATTGCAGACAGTTTAGACTAAAAATAAGAAAGGCATGGCCCTCATACAGAACAGGCACAGCAAAGGACTAGTTTCCTCTGGAAAAAATTAAAAATCCTGCTAGCACCAGCTAGACTTTTCAAAAACACATGTTGTCTGAAGTGTTGCTGATGCCTGAGCTCTGTCTAGGTATAAAAGGGGTGCCCTGAAGCGTCACTGCTGAACTGTCTCTGGATGAACTAGCCTATTGTCTACGGTGGCAGAGATTGAGCTTGCACAGCAATGCCAGCCTCCGTCCTGAACACAATTAATTTGAGAGGTTTACATGTAGTGCTTCATAGATGTGCCGGCAAAGCCAAAAAATCTCAGAAGGCTGCCTGGTGGAATAAAGTTTTAAAGCACAGGCCTGAGCTTATTGTGACGGGAGGTATTACCCCCAACTTAATTAAGGCTTTCTGCTGATATGTGTAGCCATACTGAGATTTTGCTGACTCTGGAAGCAAGACTAACAGAAGAAATGTGTACAGTCTTATATGAGTCTAGTCTGAGTTGTTGCTGGAAAAAAGAGGGATGGCCGGGTCATAGGAAATGGGAACAACATTATGTTCAGGAATAAGCTGTAAAGGGTGATGTTTTCTGCCATTCAAGCAATCCATTCAGATAGAGCTGGAAAGCCTTGCAGGTCTATTTCTTCTTGTTTAAAATAAAAATGCAAAAGCCAGCCATATTCTTACACATCAAAGGGAGATGACAGGTATTTGCTATATATGTGTATTTTTCAGCAGCAGAATAAATAGAAGTTTTCCAAAAAAATGAAGTACCATGGGAGAAAAGACACAACTTACCTCAAAAACTCAAAAAAATCTCTGGGATTGGCTACTTCAGTTTCTTCAGAATGAACTCAGATCACCTTTTCCAGCTAAATACTAATAGGAAGGGAAAAGTGAAAGGTTTTTCTAATGTCTGCCCTAACTTCTGTAATAGAAGGGATAATTTACTGGTTACTCAGCTGAATTATATACTAGCAAGAGCCACATAACATTAGTAACTTGGGAGGAACAAGAAAGAGTTTGTACTTGGGTAAATGTTTGTCTCCCAGCAAGAAACATCTGAGTCACCAAAACAAAAAAGTCAGTCACCTATACCACGCAGCCAGGTGGCAGCTTTTGTCTCTTTGGTTTTTTTGTTAAATAGCAAGATGAATTAAGGGGTGGTTGGTCTTGTTAGGTATTTGAAGCTTTCGATGGGTCGTATCCCAATGTTTATATTAGTTCTGTCCAGTCATTTTATAACACTTTGTTTATCTGGCAGGAAGAATGAGGCAGCATTTTACACATGTGGTGCCAGCTCTACAACTGCATCAAATGGCAGAATAATCAGGCATTTGGGAGTAACTGCCTGGTTAGTTGTGCCAACTTTGTGGCAGACAAAACCAACAGAGGACTGAGCAAACAGAAGCATATAAAATTCAGAAAGATATTTTTTTTCTTATGTTGGTCCCATCTTGAGTGACTGCACCTGGACACTGGTCCACAGCAGCATGATTTTCACACACTGAGAGTCTGGCCCAGATGTCATAGATTTAAGGGATAGTATGGATAGTCATTAAGGAGAAACTGCACAAGCATGAGAAATGTGTTCTCTTACAACAGCAAATTTCTGTTTTGTTTAGGGCAGAAAGACAGAAAAACAGTTACTGCACTGTTGGTTGGTTTAGAGGATTATGTCATTACCTGGTAAACATGTTTTGTTTGTTTGTTTGGTTTTTTTTCCCTAGGTGCTACAGGAACTACTAAAGATGTGTAAGTACTTACTCTATTCTACTGTTTTAAACATATAACCCTGCACATATTTTCAGTCCTACTAGCCTTATACTAGATTTAGTCATACATGATTCATCTGGCTCCTAATGTATAATCAACACAACCAGATGTTTACTGTCTTTAGTGACAGCTTTCATCACCACAAAACAACTCCTTGTCTTGTTTACTTTTCTACAGATTTCTTTGCTTGTTATTTCTCTAACAGACATTTCTTTTCTTTGCTTCTGTTGAGACAGTTGTCTAGCAGAGGTGGTTATGTTACTTCAGACTGCTTTTCCCCATCATGTGCCAGTGCACCCTTTTCTAAAGGCCATGCATTTGTCTGAAGCTAGCAGGTAATTTCCATCAGGCCCAGTGAGAGATTTAGAGAGCCACTGAGACAAATTCCCCCTCATTGCATGACCCCCCCTAACCCGTCCAACTTCTTTTCAAAGTACCCACCTTCTCTGGGTAGTCTCTGCATTAAAGATAGTATCTATTAGGTTGACACAGGGTAGCAGAGAGCAGCCCTACCCATCCTGTTTTTCTCTAAATGTGCAGGATCTTTTTTAAGAGCTATTCTTATTTGCTGATACAGGAATGTACAGGAACAGCTTTATTCAGCCATAAATGTATTTTTTCTATCAAGGAAAACCATAAAGAACTCCTCCTGAGGTCTTGCCTTCTCCTATTTCATGTAATTGGTATTTGTCACTAGAGTTTGCTACTGAAGGACCTGGGAAAGATTGTTATGTTATGCAATAGGAACGTTCTTCTGTTTTATTTACTTCACTTAGAATAACTGCTCTAATTAGATGGAGGAATCCTGGTGTAGAAATGAGGGCAGTTGAGTCAGATCAACAAGTTGAGGGAAGAGCTTAACAGGCTTGTCCTTGCTATTACAGAGCGCAGCTGAGAACTAACAACAGGTATCACTTGGCTGATCAACACTGTTGTCACAGATACTCTTGAGATCTGTGTTACCTCTGTAGCTTGCAGCGCCAGACAATAAATAAATTACAGAAGGCAGTCTTGTAAGGAATCTCTTCTTGATGCAGCCTGCAGCATCACTGCCCTCAGTACTTCTGTATTTATAAACCCGTTAGTTTAATTTATATCGGGGCCTTTTTAATTGTTCAATTTAGATGATTTAAGGACTGACTTAGAACTGCATCTTTCTCTTTGCTCACCAGTTGTTTTAAATTAAAAAATCACATGCATTGTTAAATTATGAATGTTGTAGGCATGTTCTTTGTGCTTAAAGGTATGGGGATGTGTAGAACTGTGTTTATATGTGTGTAAGCATTTATAGAGCCAGGCTGCAGGAGTTAAAATGGGAGCATCCTGCTTATTAGTGTGAGTTCATCTGTCATGTTTCAAAATAGTATCGAGATAACTTAGAAAAAAAAATTAATTACTAGTGCAGTCTTCAACAAAGTGCTGGGGTCAATCCTGGAGCTATTACTCATTCAGATTAAGGATAGTAGAGCCAGCCAAACAGCCTGTATGAGTAATAGCAGGGTTGAACCTTCTCATCAGATGTTAGAAACACACGTCTACTAACAAGGAATGGCAGTGATGATCCAAAAGCTGTAATCAGGCCTTCTAATTCTTAACAGGAGATTTTTATGAAGGAAGTAAATGATCAGAAAAATTATTTTCGTTTCATAGAAATGAACAAAGTGAATTTGTATTAACTGATATTACAGATCCACAAAAGCTTTTTACACCTTTTTACTTTCATCAACTAAAGCTTCTTTTTAAATTACCTTTATTTTTCTGTCAAATTTCAGTCATATCAGTTCTGATCCAGAAAAGCATTTAGGTGTGTCCATCCTGACATGCCTTTTTATATATATATACCAAATCTGGTTATTCTAACTTGAGGTTTCTCATTTCTTGACTGTGACTAATTGCCAAAGCACCATGTCTCCTGGAGTGAGCAGCCAGATGGGAGAGAATTAGATCCTGCTCTGGGCCCTCCTGGGTGACTGTGGGGAAGCTGCTTTGCTGTCTGGGCCTGGAGTTTCTCCACCAAGGAGATAGGGATGATGATATGGCCTTCCTCTGCAAAGGGCTCTTCCTCTCTAAGGGCTGTGTGGGGATGGGAAGGACACATGCTCTGAGAACGCGTCTGCCCTCTGTGCTCCAGCCCAGAATGTGTCAGCCAGCTTCAGCCCATGCTCCTGCCCCACTAATAAAGAAACATTCATCACTGCTAATTGGAAAAGCTTAGCTGTAGGAGAAGTAAAAGATATGGTAGAAAGTTATGCAGTGCCTGCAGTATTCAGTGCGTGGCTGAATCTGGTGTAGGATTAGTTACAGTAGGAAGGAAAGGACACAGCAGTTCAAGCCTGTTTCAAAATATGAAGAGGAAATGCATCAAATAGAAATGAAAGGCCCTTGTTCCCAAGAAACACCAAGAATCTGAGGAGTAGTTGTCTGTCACTTGTTCAAAGTTCAATGAATCATTTCTGGTGGGACTACTGAGCACAGCTAGAAAGAGTCTGTATAATGCTCAGCACAAACAAAGCCATAAAAGCTGAGGTAAGAAAAATGTGGATGGAATTAATTAGTGTGAATGCCTGTCATCTGACATTTAAAATACGTGAGAAATGGCAGCTTCTTTTACCATCAAAATGGACATGGGACTGATGGATGCAAAAGCTGACAGATGTACAAAGTGTCTCTTTCAGATCTGGGTGACAGGAATACTCTTGGGACAGACAAAACCTTATCAAAAGAAACACTTATTCAGCTGAAAATAGAATGCTGTTATGTGGATTTGCTGTTAAATCTGCCCATTGGCTCCAGGACTCTGCCCATGCTGCCTGCTGAAAACCATGCTTGTCGCTACAGGACACGAAAGAACACAGACACACACCACAGCTCAAGTGATCAGAAGAGAGGAGAAGAGAGTTTATTTTTTCTGACTCCAGTATTTATAGTTTTCCAAAAGTGACAGTAGATTGGACAGTGGCAGTGCCACCTCTCCAAAGACACTGGACAAACAGTCCATCAATTTTTCTCCTCCTCTATGAAGGAAAGCAAAACCACTGAGGTGTTTACAGAAAGTGTGTGAGAAAGTTCTTCACAAATACGTAAATATCAGAAGGCTTAGAAAGTCTTACAAAAATCAGAGTGACAGTGCTCTCGGTTCTTCTCAGATTTCAACAGCATCTGAGGCAGTGACACAGCGGCCGATCAGCACGAAGCACCTTCGATTGTTAAGTTCCTTTTGCTGTCTGTTCCTGGTGCAGAAAAGCTTATCCTAGCTTGCTGTCCCTGCAGAACTGCGAGACTCCTGTGTCCATGTCTGTGAGCCCAGGAGACGTGGAAATGGGAGCGCTGCCGAAACCAAAGGAACTTCTCTCCAATCTCACTCCCACATGGTTGAGTGTTGCTGTTGAAGCTTTGCTCCCTGGAGCCGCTTGTGTTCAGCCAGCCTGGGCACAGAAGCAGCACCTGCCTCAGGGACTCAGCAGACACTAAACATACAAAATTATTGGGCACCTTTCAAAAAGGGGTCTTGAGCCATTGTGTATGAAGGCAAGAAGTGTTGTGAATATGTGTAGTAAATAAACTAGGGCAGCATTCTTTCCTGAGCCACCAGGAAGGTGTATAAAATGGCTTATTCCTTAAGTGCCATCACCCAAATTTTTCTTTCTTTTCCCTCTCACACTCCCATGCTTCTCCTGTCTCTGCTCACTCCCTCTTTTCTGGCAGGGCTGCAACAGTTTGCCCCCAGTCATCTCCTAGCCCAAGAGCTGATGTCTGTACAATCCCAGATTATTTTTGCTGTCATGCATTTGAAGAAAAAGGTATTGCAAAATTACTGCTTTGATTTATAGCTAGTAAGAGGAAAGGAAGAAAGCGAAATGTTTAAAAACCCTCTTGTCTGCTTAATCATAGACCTGGATAATTTGTTTTGGTGAGAGAATTACAGTAATGGTCTGTGATGCCATATTACAAAACATTTCTGGAACAGAAGAAAATGGCCCTGTTCCTACTAGAATACTTTTCTTTAAAAAAAAAATTGACATTAATTTCCTGTTGGACAATATTGATTATTATTCTTACCACTCCATTTCAGAGGCTTCAAGCTGTGCATGAAGTTGTCATTGCTTTTAAAGGACTCTTTTTCCCTGGACAATGGTTAATCTGGATTATAGAAAATGTTCCTAATTGTATGAGAAAATCAATCTTGTGACACATTCGGTTGGTTCAACAGAAATGACTGTGATCTTTTGGGACCCAAAGTCCCTTTCTTAAAATAGATATTTTTTTTCCTCAAAATACATCCTCATTTCCACCCAGTGATATACACAGGCTTTCCATTTTCCTCAGGAGAAACTAGGACAGAGCAGCTTCACAGTCCTCAAGAAAAATAGTCTCTGCATTCTCAGGCTGTGTGTGTGAGGACTGTAAGATGACTTAGGTGACTACACGAGGTCATAGGAGATGGGAAGTGCCTTCTGAAATGGCTCTAGTTCCTCCAGGAAGGGATGGCAGGAGGGCCAGGGAATGAGGAATTTATTGATCCATCTTTCTTGAGTGGTAAGACGTAGACAAACTCAGCAGATGAGGAGTGCTATGCCCTGCATAAATATAACTTAGCAAAATTGCAGAATAATAATATTTACTCCAAGCCTCTAGTATTAAAAGGACCTGGGCACCCTTATTCACTGTGGTGATGCAGAAAGGATAGTTAGTAATGTTCTGCCCCTTAGAAAGAAGGTAAACGGCAGAAAATTTCCAGGTTACAGCAGTGTTTATAAGGCATTTGCTCCCCTCCCATGAGGTTTAAGGACTTTTTCTTGCACGTAAGACTGCATCTTGCTGTGAGCCCTCTGCTATTCAGGGCAAAATCCCTTTGACTTCAGGGCCCTGTAAAGGCATAGAGCCCAAACAATTAAACAGTAGACACATCAACCTTTTACAATAAATAAATTGGTTGCAGACCAAGCTAAAGTGCAGCTGCTGCTCCATTCATACCCAGTCATGGAAGTAGAGCTCAAAATCCAAATATGTAATCAAAGGTGGGCGAGTGATTTGTGTGATGACTGATGTTGGGACACAGATTGAGACTGCAGCACAGGCATTGCACACTGGAGGAGTAAGAATAAATTTCCTTATATTTTTTATATTACATTTGCCTTCACATCAGGGCTGGTTACTTTAACCCCCGCTCCCATTCAGCTACATCGAACAATCCACTGATTGGGAGGAATCAAACTTCAGTGACTCTCTATTGATCAACAGACTGACCTGTGACTTTACCCTAAAGTTAAAGGAGAAGTAATTGTCCATTTATATGGGATTAATAACAGCATTTGGTTTGCAAACAACTGAATTCAGGAACTGCGGTGCCCCATTTTATAGAGAGGCCCTGTGACAGCTTCTGGCTTCTGTAACGGCTGCTGTAAAAGTTTCTCTCTCTTCATCCTCACTCACATGCCAGCTCAAATACCCAGTCCCTTTCTTTCCTCTTTTGGGGGAATAGCAGTCCAGACTTGTTCCTGTTACATGCAGAGCTTTAATGTTCCTTTTATGTGGGGAGTAGTGTGGGGACTCACTCAGGAAGAGTGTTAATTTACATGTTTCTGCTCCCAAATCTACTTTAAGATCTCACTGGTGGGGGTCATAAAAAGTAAGCTGCAATCCTTTATTTCTTCTGTACATTATATTGGAAAATTGTCTTTTTATATACCTGTGTGAGTACTTTGTTGAATGGTGGATGTCCTGAATTAAACTGGGGTCAGTAATTGTTCTTCCCTTGCTTCTGAATTTACCCAAATTGTCATAGAGCACCTGAAAGACACAATCTGTTAACATGCTTTGTATGTTTTATGTTGCAGAGCAGAAGAATCCATATCAGATGATGACAAAAGGAGGTAGGTGCTCTGCTCAACCAGGGCTAGCATTATTTTCAGTAGGCTGCAGTGAGTTCTGCTACCAGTTAATGCATCCTTCCTTCCCTGTTAACTCCCACCAACACCAACAAAGCAGAGGAGAAACTAAGAGAGAGGAGGAAATCTCACACAGAGTCTAGTATTGATGAGTCCACCCAGCTTGTTATTGAGCTGGGGAGGTGGGAACTTTGTGGCAAAAAGAGCACATTATCTCACAGCTGTAGGTGATGCACTCGATAAGGGCTGGTGGCCTCTGCCTTTACACCAACGCTGCCACAGAAGGTGCCATTAGCACTTGTAGGAGATCTCTGCTGGGCTGGAAGTTGAAGGACGTATGAATCTATCATCAAACAAATTAGAAATTGGCTCAGAATCCAGGAGTTGGAGGAGGTGTGATTAATTCAGCACCTAACAGGGCAGAGCAGTGTAAAGGGAGCCTCTGCAAGTAACTCCAGACGCAGTAGAGCCTTAAAGGACCCACCTTTTTACCTCCCTTCATCTGTCCCTGCTTTTCATACAGGCACTCTGGAGCCAGAAATTATCCTCTGCAAGTCCATGAAGGGGAGAGGGTTGGGCTATGAAAGTACCTAAAACATTTGTGCTCCTTTCTACTAAGTTTTCTCCAAGTGTGACCCTGAGCAGGGGCAGGCAGGTGGCATTCATTAATGAGGTCAAAATGCTATTTAATTGGTGTGCGTTGTTTGAAGTGTGGTGCTTTGGTGGTCCCAGTGTCAAACATCACTGTCAGATTAGCTCTGTTCTCAGCTGGATATACTCAGAAGAAGCTGGGCAGGTGGAGTTTATTGTCACAAGACAGCGAGGAACTTATGATAAATATCAGGAAGTTGAGTGGAAAAAAAAGCTCCTTTCACAGGGAGAAGTGTCCCATCTGAGCTCTGATGTGCCTGTAATTGTTTCTCCACCAGGAACTACGGTGGGGTGTACGTGGGCCTGCCGTCAGACGCGACTGCCATGGCTCCCAGCCAGACGAAAGCTGCACCCAAAGGTACTGGCGGGTTGTGGGTTGCATTTCTCCCGCTTTCTGGGGATCATTTTATCTAGTAGGATGTATGTCCTTTAAAAAACAATTATTATTTCAGACAGACTGGCTAGCCTTGAAGCCTCTTAAGGCTGTGGGGCTATTTATAGTTGTCAAAGGATTCTTCCTGTTTATTTAAAATTTAACACACTTTTGCAGAAGCATCCTAGAGCAGATGCTGACAATGTAGGTACATGGTACTGAACAGCTTCTCCACACTCTGAGTGCTCTGTGAATTGAAAGAAGACAAAACCCTGTTAGGACTAAGAGGCTGGGATAGATGCACTTGCAGAGCCCCAGTGCTATTTTTAGTTTTGAAGGTATTTACTTGCATTGTGGTGAATTCCAGTAATAACAGTAAGTGCTTGCTTTCAGGTTTATTTCTGTTCTTTCATGAAACCCAGCAGAAACTGTTTCTTTTCCATGTTATGTTTTTGAACAGTAGGAAAAAGCATTCGATTTATAGCTATTTAATTGACAAGTCATACACATACAATTATGAAATAATGTAATATTCTTTTGATTTAAGACAAAAGAAATGCTGCTGTCACATATATAAGTACAGAGTTTAGTCACTGACTGGTGCTTCCAAAATTTGCTGCAAAACAATAAAATGAAAAACAGTAACACTATTAACCAAAATAAAAGTAGCTGGTTTTGGAAAAGTACTAACTTAGTTGCATGGGTTTGTTTTTTTCAAAGATTTTAACCATCTTTGTCTTTTGTTTTCTAATTAAGATTAGAAGGAAATAAAGACACCAAGATGCAAACAGCCCGAGGTACAGTATGTTTTGATGTTTATGTGCTTGGCATGTATTTGCCATTTGCAATGCTCCCTGTGATGCTCTAAGTTGGTCTGGGAACCACCAAGTTACATCTCCAGCTGCATCATAACTTCTAAAGGCTGGACGACCAGGGACCAGTTCTCAGGGGGTGCAGATATAAATTAGACAGCAATAAAGTTGTTTTCTTCGTGAGAATCAAGAAGCAAGGAAATTCTATATTACTTCATTTGTGAGCAAATGAAAATGAAATGTCCTTTGTGGTACTCATGGGGTACCTCCCATGAGAGGTGAGGTACATCAGCAGTGCTTAGATCAGCATCTGCAGAGACAAAGATTTTTCCAGGAATGAGGATTTTGCAGTTCAAAAATATCTCCTTTTTTGGAAGGACCTGGAGGAGCATGATGTGTCACTCTCTAAGTAATGTGTTGGAGCTTTCCTCTTGCTATGGGACTATCTATGGGGGCTTCATTTTCCACCAGCTAAAGTAGGATATTGAAGACTTAGAGTCTCTATTCCTGAGTGAAGAGTTTTGACTAAGTTAAAAAAACCCCTTTTTTAGTTCATGTCTGCAGAAAAATTAAAAACAGATGAAGTTTCCATTTAGTACTTGAATGAAATATGAGGATGGCTGTGGTGATTACAGAGGAGTGGAAGCCGTCTTGCCCTTGACAGGCCATAGCTGAAACCAATAAGGATGAGCCCTGTAAAAGAGAGAGTTAGCTGGTCCTGAGTCAGTGGAGTCTGCTGGCTGTGCTGAGAGGAGGCAGGGTCAGGTGGCTGGGAGAGGGACAGAGGAGGTGAGATGTCATATGAGGGACAAACAGGGTTAGGTGGGCAGCGAGGAACAGAGAGGAGCTAGCCTGTGTGCAGAAGAGAGAAGGAACAGGAAGACTGTGTGTTGTGGCCCGAGGGTAGGGTCTGAACTTAATGTGTGCTTTGTACTCCTGGGCCTGGGGAATAACAGCAGAAACAGAGTTCAGTCCTCTGAAGGCTGTGTGGTGCTGCCCACGGAAAAGAGCTGAGTGATGCTCCCTGGGGAAGGAAACAGAAGGCTGTGAGAGAAGCTGCCTGAATAAAGTTTAGTTCTCCAGAGTGTATCATGTCCGTCTTGACTGTGACATATGTAGCTTATGCTTGTGGGGAACCACAACAGAAATAAGCATTCACAAATTTTGATAGGGAACTGAAAATTACTAGGCTGCCAACAATTTCCATAAGAAGCAGAGCCCTTTCCTAATTTAGGTGAAGAAACAGTTTTGACTGGTCCTGGTGCTAGATGCAGGCCTTGTAAAGCAGAACACATATAATAAGTGTCTTTATTATATGAATGGTTAAAGCCTCAGAACTTTTCCAGAGGCAGCCTTAAACAGGGAGGTCTTCAGGTGATCTTCACTGCTAGTTTCAATAACCTGGCTGAGATGTCTAAGCTAGAAACAACATCATCCTTGACCAGGCCAGGGCTCAAGCACCACCTTGAGGTTACAGCTTTTCATCTGTGGTTTATGAACAGAGTCTGAGTAACTTAGGTACTTGTCTAGGTGCTTTAGTTGAATGCTTGAGGCTAGATAGAATCAATCACTTGACATTTTTTTGGTATTTAAAATAACTGAAAGTGTCCTTTGCCTTCATTCATGCAAGATCAGAGCTTAGCTGCTGACTCAAGTCTTGCACAGATGGGCAGCTTCAAACCTACAAAGGGTCCTCTGAGCTCCTCAGGTTAATGTGCGTGTATGTCTGCAGTTCATGGATGACACATCTCTCAACTTCTAGTGACAGCCTAGTTCTCTGCTTTATGTATGGAATGTTCCTGTATTGCTTTTCCACTATTGCTTTAGCAGTCTCCCTAAATATGTTCTTT
>VXBU01018960.1:0-14847 GCA_013400315.1 Bombycilla garrulus | reverse complement strand
TTTTTTGAGCAGTCTACTAAGACCAGTTGCCAGTGCTTTGGAGAGAGCTGTCTTTGTGCTGAAGATTTTGATATTTACATAGCCTTGCGGAGAGCAAGAGAGATCAGAGCACCAAAAAATCCAAACTGTTGCAAGTTCTAACTACGGGTAAAGCTTAAAGTACAAGGTTGAATCACTTTCCTGTGATAGTTGCATTATGGAAACCTGCTGTTCTCCAGTGAAAGATAAAATTAGTGAACTCATGGTGGATGTTTCTGCACAAGAGCTAACTTTGATGATCTGCAACTTATTTCTCTGTGGCCATATTGCAGATTTCATCAGTTATCAGCTACGCTTTGTATATTTTCTCCAACAATTTTTGATAGATTTTATATAGAAAACCATCACTCCTGTCCATTCAATAGCTTCTATGGTAGGCTCCTGTAAATTAATTGCTATTTTACTTCAGAGTAATATATTTGACAAGTTTGCATCTTTTTGGGAATATTGCAGATTTTAATATTTTTGCTGTGAAATCTTAATAGGATGAAACAAGCGTAAGACTGTAAGGTTCTTTATAATTATTACTGTCCCTTTTATACCATGAGACAAATATTAGTGTTTAATTTTTCACCTCATAAAAAGGTATTGATCAAGGAAATTGATTCAAATAAGAATGATACACTTAATTGTATTATTTACGTGTCTGTTTATATTTTTCTTTAGCTATATCTCTTTTATAAAGCATTACATGTAAAAAAATACTAACAAAATGAACTATTATGTGTTCCATTCCATGTAATAATTATATGTCCTTGCAGAAGGATGAAGTGACAGTGTTTTCAGAGACAGTAGGACTAAACTCCAGTGCTGCATCCTCCTGACATGTAGAGGATTTTTGATCACTGTTAGAGTTTTGTATCCCTGTCTCATCTGTAAACATCTCAAGTATGGCAAATTGAAACAGAATGTGTTACTACTACTTTAGCAAATAGTTGAGGTTTTAAAATTCTTTAAGTTAATAGCAGTTGTAAGTTTCACATAGAACATAAACAAGATTGTACATTTACAGATGGCTGAATGACTATTTAAATTATTAAAGCCTTTTGCATAATTCTTTAGTCAAACTTTTTTAATGGGGCTTGATATGCCATACACTTTAAATAATCAAATAAACAAAAAAACCCTGACCCAATCTGCACCATGTTATTACATTACTGTACATTAATGATAATTTCTAAAATTAAAAGGAAAAAAGCAAACCAGAAAATTTGGACATGAAGAAATAAGCCACTGTGAGCCATGAAATTCCTGCCCCTCTCACTGATTCCTATTAGTACCAATGAGCTACCATGGACTATGACTTCCAGTAACTTGCAGCTTTCACTTTTAAATAATGGTAGTTTGATGGGAGGCTTGCAAAAAGAGGTATTTAAAAGTATTCCTTGCTTGTCCTCTTCTAATTATTTGTGACATTATTTATTGCTATTCTCTAGAAATCTGCTACTTGGGTTATCAACGATTTCAGGCTTCCAGCTCCTGAAGACAAACATGCATCTCATTCTTGACTGTCAACCTCAAATCGAGATGAAATAAGCTTGAAGATTAAGATGTGGTGTTAAAATATCTCTCAGTATGAATGAAAGTCTGTAGATTACATCTGCAGAGTCTTGTTCTTGCAAGCCAGGCTGGTGAGGACTCAAGTAGCACTGGGTGATAAACATGCAGGCTTTTCTCCTGCCTGCTCATCATTGCATGATGGTAGTTTCCACTTCACGTGTTCCACAAATGGCCCAAAAGGTTTGCACAGCACAAGTTTATTTAGTACAAAGCAATTAGGCCCGTGTAGGCCCATGTCTGACCTGATCATGATTGTCTTTCCCAAAGCAGAAAAAGCACCAGTCATCCTAGGATACATCAATGTTCAGCTTGTGCTCAAAAAGTCAACAGCAGATGCCAGTAATCAAACTGGGTTGTTTATCCACCTCTATCCTTCAGTTGCTGGGAAGAATCATCAAAAAGGTGGACAGGGCTAAACTCGAACATCACTTGTTCTGCTGTTGACAGCTGAAGCCCTGTGTGTGGGTGGAGGGAGGAAAGAGGCAATTGCCGATGAACAGCTCCTCGCAGCTGGTGGTGGGGCAGTTGCAAAGGAGACTTTCCTTGGTTTACATCATTGCTTGTTTTTCATGTGCAGAGCTACAGAGAAGCTTAGAGCACTTTGCAGAATTGGTCATTTAATGTTTCATCCTCTGAATGTGTGGGAGGTACAGTGGTTTGTTAATGCTTTGGTTCCTCTGCATCATTTAGTCTCAAAAGTTTACTGACCAACTGACAAATGTGCAGCATCACAGACTGGAACCCCTAAAATAGGCATACATTCATTTATGCTATGTGAGCCCTTACCCATCAAACTGAAGAGCTAGGGCCATGCCCTTGTCTTCAATTCGCAGACTCTTATCTTTTGTTTTCCCTAGGAGCTATGAATGTAGAAACCGTGTGACAGGTGCGGTATCCTGTCCTGGCCAAATTCTACTTAGGGAACTGATTTTTCTCCTCATGAAAATTCCTCTGTGGTGGGCAGCCTTTGTTAATAAAAGTGCATGTCATTTCATGGAAAAATGAGTGTATCTGCTCTTTCAAAACTTTCAATCTATGGATATTTCTGTTAGGAGGAGGAACAGAAAAGAAACCCTATATGCCAGCTGCCAGCTGTGCATGTGACAGCATCCTTGGAGAATATTTAGGCACTCAAATGATGGTTCAATGGGAGAACAGAGAACAGAACACAAGGAGCCATTGAATGATAGAGTTACTATTAAGGAATATACTTTGGTTTTGTCAAAATATCGTGAATTACCATTTGTGAAAAATAAACATTTAAATGTTGGGGCTGTAATACTATTTTCCTTGCAGTGGTTACTGTTTCTCCACACAGAGCTGAGGAGCCAGTGAAAATAATTCAGTGAAGAGTGGATTTGGGCTTTATAATCTCAGAATTTCTGATTTGAGATTCTTTGCAGCCCAGAAATACTATGCTTGAATTCGTGAATCTTGAAAAATTCTGGAGTAGGAAAGCATAAGATTGAAACTACAGTTTGTGACCAGCTTAAATACAATACCTTGTATTGCAAATTTTGGTCTCATACAAACTATTTCACCTCAAAGACAGCTCTCTTTTAAATTATGTTAATGAGACAGTGCATTTATTTTGCTTTCTTCTTAATGCGGGACCTGGGGCTTTGTTGTCAGGGCCCAGCTTCTCACTTTGTGGGTAGTAGAGACAGAAATACTGCCTGTCTTTTCTATATGCCATACACATCTGAGTGTAATTCAGATGATGGGGCAACTCTAATCCTCTGTGTTGCTCAAGGGTTAAATCTTGTCACTAAGAGAATTGCAGAAGACCTGGTAAAAGCCAGTGTAAGCTCAGTTAGAACTTCATTCACTAGAAATTAAATCCTTTCCTAGCAAAGAGTCCACACAAGGATGAAGCTGCAGAAAATCATAAAGGTGAAATTTGTCTCTAATGAACACAAAGTACTAATTTACTTGTTTTCATCCTGCATGTCTGGCAGAGAAGACTCTGCTGTATGAGACTATGGTTGAAATGGCATCACTATTCCCTGTCACCCACACAAGTCTAGCAATTCTCAATAATCATGCTTCCCAAGCAGTCAGTGAGTCACTGCTGATCTGTTTTCTGCAAAGTAGCCCTCGGTTTGGTTCCCATGGTGATCAGAAGTGACAATTATTACGGGCTGCTACTACAGTTTCTCAGCTGTGTGTGCCCACTAAAAGAAGCTCTTACCTGGTTATAGTCCCTGGGTGTTTTGCAGTACATCATCATTGCTTCGTTTTGATGGAAATGTAACCACTTCAGGTGAATTGGCTTTGTGGAAAACAGGCTGAAGGAGGGGGATTCGGGCAGTATTTTTGTTTTGCCATGTATTTAAAACAAGGCAAAGAAAATAACAACTCTGTAAACTTTTCATAGAGCAGTGGTGTTCCACTATTGCAGGAAATCTTTTGAGGTTGGGCAAAATTATTCAATCCTTGTTTTAAAGATAGGCAAGCACAGAAATTTGGATTATCATAATAGGAGCTATTTCATTTTACCCGATCTGACAATTTTTGCTGTAGCTCTGGGGTTTTCAAACAGAAAGTTTGAAAGAAGTATTTCCCAGACAGCAGAAATCTGTCACCCCAATTATGGGACCTTCTGTGTGCTGGTCACTATCTGGTCACGATTAAAATACTTACAGCTGAAGATAGGACTCAGCTCATGACCCAGATCATTCTGTGAAGTGCAATGAAACTCTCATTAGCATAACTGTACTGAGAAAAGAATTAGAAAGATACCACAGGATGAAGCCTGGATGAAAGGGGTCTTTGTGTGCCAGAAAGGAGAAAACACGTAGGAGAATGAGGATTATTATGCAGTGAAGACAGATGAAGAAAGAGGTTAGGAACAGAAAATGAAGTAAAAAAAGGAAATACCTTATTTAAGTATCCACTGCATTTCTCCATGATTCTAATCTCTAGAAAATAGAGCAAGAAGCAGACAGCTGCAAAAATTGTTTTAAGACTGAAGAGAAATGGGAGTTGGCTTATCAGGTCATTCCAACCCTCAGATGTCTGAGACTGTAAGCCTTTAAGGAATTAACTTGTCTCATTTTTATTTGCTTAATGTCCAGTGTAATGAGCCCATGCACCTTAAAGGTCCTTTTGGGTGTTACCAGGATATATGAATATCCCTCTGTCTCTTTCAGAATTTCTGTTGGTGTCCCCTTAGTTTATGTCTCTCTATGCAGACTGAGAAAAATACCCAAGATGTAAAAACAATTAACGGCATTAATATAAGAATAGATTACAGAATACGCAAAAAGGAAGCCAGAGTTTAATCTGAAAAACAGTGTAGAGATAGAACCTAGGCTTTGGTTGAGTTATGCCATGTATTTTAATCATTAGTTTGGCTCACAGCACCTTATTGGTACTCTAGAATTGTCTGTCCACTCACAGAATTTTATTTCTGGTTTTTGAGTCCTATGTTACAGGAGATAGCAGTAACGTGAAATACTAAATTCCACACTTCACGTTTGTTGCCCACTTTTTGTGTTGGCTGAATCTCAGTGTTGTCTGCAGGATGACTTCATCTCCATAAAAGCTGAGGTTGTGATTCAGAGTGACAGTTAATTAGAAGCAAATCACATTTGATAACAGTTTTGTGGGGGATATCAGACTGCTGCAAAATGCAAGACTTTGTTACAGTTAGAGAGGTATTCAAACTTTGGAGTCCACACTGTGTCACTATCAAACTTTACTTGGCAATATGCAAACATAAAAACACAGGTAAATAAACAAAATCAGGGAGATAACAACTTCGAGCTTATATCTAATACCATATTTATGGTTATATATTACTAGAGTCTGACTGTAACCTTGAGCTGTGAATATTTACTTGACCTACAGCTAGGTTTGCTTTTGCTTTCCTCAAAGGATATTGCTGTGAGGAAGCCTTGAAAGGTGTCCTGCTACCTGGTTTGTTTGTAGGAGCCTAGCATGCTTATGGGAAATCAACCAATAGACTTTCTCTAAAATTAAAATATTTAATCAGATCATAATATATAAATAATATCAGCTTGATCAAACTCCAGGTATCTGGCTATTAAAACAATGTACTACACATTTGAAGTCTCATATGAAATCAGCTGCCTGCTTGTTTTTCCTCTTCCAAATTGTGAGTTACCTTAATAAAGAAATAAATAAATTCTTTTGGTTTTACAAGGAACTGGTTCAGATAATCAGAAACAAACCATTTTTGGCAGGGAATTAATTTCTAATAAAGAAATTGTGCCAGCCAGGAGAGACAGAGGTTTTATGAATTTCAAATTATTTTAATAGGATGAATAATAGTTGGAGAATTTACACAGCTCTGTAAAAGAGCCTTTGTTTAGACATCATTGCTTGTGTAAGCATTGCTTCTTGAGAAACCCAAGATTTCTAGAAAAGAACCCTGAAAATCACAACTTGAAAAATAAGTTTTGATTTATGATAATATTTTCTCAAGAGCAGCATATTTTTCTCCTTGAATTTCAAGAGGAAGCCAAATTCTCGTAGAAGCCAGTAAACAGTGTATGTCTCCTTGCTTGCAAACAATCACAGACAATTCTCATTCAGAGGTACAAGAAAAAAGATACCTGGTAGTAGGAACATATATGTTCATATACTTGAAATGAATCCAAATCTTTAACAAATTGGCGTAGATTAGACTAGATTACATGCTTCCTCCTTTCAAATATTTTCATTAAAAAATGATACATCTTTTTTTCCTCGTTGGTTGAAATGATCCCCAGCAAAAATACTTCCACGTTTGTTGCAAAAATATATAATACTTTATAATTTGCAGCACTTCTTGCACTATTTCTCATTTTTTATCTAGAGTTCAACTTTTGGCATAAAAAACCTCTGCCACAGACTATGTTTTCCCAAAGGGCTAGGCTCACACATGTACTCAGCTGAGCATTCCAAGTGCGTGCTGCTGGGGATTTTATCCTGAGCGCTTCACTACTCACCTGTCTTTCTCAGCTTCAGTTGAAAGAGGGACAATGTTGCCTGATTGTTCTCCAGGAGGAGCATTTCTGCATGTATGACTGTGTCATCTTGAGATTTTGGCACAGTTGGAGAAGTCTTCATTATCCATGAGGGTATTGAAACCTCATCTTGGCTCCTGCATGGCACCTGCTTGACATGGTTTAGCCCCAGTCAGCAGCTAAGGCCCATGCAGCCACTGTCTCACTCCTCCCTGGTGGGATGGGAGAGAAAACTGGAAAGGTGAGATAACTCATGGGTTGAGATAACGCAAAAGCTTCACACAACAAATTTCACAAAGAAAATAAGGAATTCATTCACCACTTCCCATGGGCAGGCAAGTGTTCAGCAATCCCCAGGAAAGCTCTGGCACACGTAACATTGACTTGGGAAGTCAAACACCATCACTCTGAAATTCGTCCCTTTCTTTCTTCTTCCCCAAGCTTTATATGCTGAGCTTTACATGCAGGTATGGACTGTCCCTTGGGTCGGTGGGGGTCAGCTGTCCCAGCTGTGTCCCCACCCAGCTTCTTGTGAGCCCTCAGTCCATTGCTCGTGGGATGGTGAGAGGCAGAGATAGCCTTGATTCTGTGTAAGCCCCACTCAGCAATAATGAAAACATCCCTGAGTTACTAAAACTGTTTCCAGCAAAAAATCCACAAAAACACACCCACATCTGAGCTACTCTGAAGAAAATAAACTCTTAACCCAGTCAACAGCAGCAAGCTCCTTCAAATTTTGTGTTACAAAGTTGGAAGGCACAAAATGGTGGCAAAGCGTCTCCATCACATTTCAATTTGTGCAGTGATGTGCAGAACAAGAGTGAACATTATTGATAAATTAGTTGGATAGATGACTTGGCCACATTTCAGAGTCACTTTGGAGTGGATTGAAATGATGACAAAAGGAGCAACATAAGGAATCAGTATCACAAATACCCATATTAAACACTGCAAATGCTAGCAGTATCCGGTGTTCTGTCATTGCAGTCCTATGAAAATGTCACCTGCATTCCCCTGTAGACAGTAAGGGAAATTATTCCCAGTAGAGTTTTTACCCTAAAAATCAATTCCTCACAGTGGCTGATCATTTGACCCACAGGTTTTCTTGCCTGGGTCATAGGGTCTGGCTGGTGTACACAGGGTGTAGCTCTTCCTAATCTGGAGCCCCCCACTCTGGAGCCTGCCAGTTTTGTCACGCGGCTCTGTCGTGCACCTCCATGCTGTCTGCCCATGTAAATAGTCAGAGTGGCCTGGAGAAGAGCTGGTTGACTGCTGAGGCAGAAGGACACATCCATGGCATACACTCTCTGTTGATCCCGCTGTCTTTTTGTTGCCCTCAGTGAGGTATGGCAGCTTCACACCCACCCAAGGAGTGAGACATGCTGGTGATCATCCCCAGACTGGCTGCACCACACCATCCCCACCCCGGACAGCAGGCCAGCACAAACTGTGCTGTGCTGGAGGGGCTGGGCTGGTCTTTGGCTGGCCAAAGTCTTAAGCAGTGTTGGGGTTTGTTTTTCTGCATCCCTTGCTCTCTTAGCAGCAGAACCCAAGAAACTGCACTGAGTTTCCTTTTATGTGTGCCCTGAACAAGCCTCATGTTCAGAGCTGTTCTTGTGACAATCAAATTAATCATCATCCCGTCATCAGTTGCACATTGTTGGGCAGTCTTGGAGTCTCATCCCAGGCTGTAGGCTGAATAAATCCTTGACTAAAGTAGGTCAGCAAACCATGCCTGGCCTCCAGAAACAGCTTTGATCAGGGTCAGCAAATTTCTCGCTGTTGCTCATAATAATTTTCTTCAAATGCCATACTTTTCTTTAAAATGGGAAAGAGCCTTACAAACCTGGATGGCAATCCAGCTCCCCAAGCTTGGATCATCTGCCAATACTTTACAGAAAAGGTGTTCTGATGAGAGAGAATCACAAAGCAGGGGATTTAGGATTAAAAAAAAAAACCAAACAAAACGAACAAACTAAAAATCTGTCAGGAATCCTTTGTAATGAACCTTGATACACTTCTAGCATTCTCATTTCTGTAACGTGCAATTGCTTGTTCCTTAAAAGTGGACAATATCTGAAGTTTTGTTTTCATAATATAAATAATATAGTATACATATTTTAGCAGCTAAAAATTTACCTTTTTTCAAAAGACTTATTTCAAATTTTGAAAAAAGTTGCTCTGTGTCTACTATCCTGATTCCCAAATGTATCCAAATTCCCAAATTTCCCAAATTAATTAACCAATCACTTCAAAGCTTATGGTCATTTATTTTTTACTTTGTGGTTTCATTTTAATAGACTCAGGCGCTGGTGTTAAAATGAGGGGTTATGACATTTTACAAAATATTTAGAAATAAGAATGCCAACAGTACTATTTTTTACTTTGGCACTGCCTGTGATACAGTTATAGTTTGGGGACATAACTTAAAAATCAAATTATTTTAAATAACTTTGCCAAAAGGAGCTTTTAGGTCAAGTCTCAAAGATCAGAGTATATAAAAGTGATGCATCTGGGCTACTTCAAATTGTCCTCTAAGCCATAAAAATATGTGTCTGAGGTTTTTTCTATAAAGAAATTCATGCTGTTTTCCAGTGATTCATTAGAGCTCTGGTCTAGCCTCTCTACAGATGTTAATATTATTCTGCAATGAAAAAAGGCAGCCAGCCATTTCTGGGTACTCTGAAGTCTTGAAAGCAAGATAGCTTAAAATAAATGTTTGTATCCTGCTGTGTTCTTATGATGCCCAATGCACTTTGGGCATTACTAAACCATAAATAAGATATAAATAAGATCAAAATATTCACTCTGTCAATCTCTCTCAAGATTCACTTGCCCAGAAAATTTGAAGAATACCAAAATTAAGCTTCCTAAAATATTTGTATTATGACACATTTTTTGACAATGTGATCAATATTATTTTTATGCTACAATAGATTAATCTAATTAGATATCTCTGGAAAAGTATACTTTCTCTTGAAATTTTGCAAACACTTCTTTATTCATTTTATAATTGTTTTATCCTTGCTTTGGGCTGATTTGTTGCCCGGGATTATGCTTTCCTTGCCTGTGTACAAGTTTGATAATAAAAATGCAATTTTTTATGTACTTTCTTATTTTTAACTACTAAAAGCTGTTTCTTTATTATCCAAAGATGTATACTTAATGAAGGCAACATCTCCCAAGGATTGTCAATTGCTGTCTAAAATGCAGAATGACAATGTCAAGTCTTCAGATTCCTGTACCACAAATTATTTTGTTTTGCCATTACTGTAATTTACTGGGAATTCAAAAGCTTCCATCATGCTGCTGAATGGCTTAAAATAAACTTCAAGAAAACAAAAAGGGCAGCTCCCTTTCTGCTTCATGAAAACTAGTGTAGGTACAACAAGGTATGAGAGATATTTGAAAAGAGAGCCAGCCAAGCACCTGCCTTTGGGTTGATAGTCACTCTTTGGGGGTGGGATGTGAAGGTGTAAACTTTTCCTAACCACCCAGATGACAAGCCTGTAAAAAGAGTTAATCGCTCATTTATTCTCTCCATGTCTTTATTTTTCCGGTTGTTGCTCTTATTACTTAAAAGCAGCTACCTGTAGAAGAGAGCCCAAAGTACACAACTCCTATTTTTCAGCAGGTTCTGTGTTGGTTGCCTGGTTGGTTTTGGTTTTTATTGTTATCTGATTTTAGAGCTAAAAATAGACATGAGGGACTGGGAATCAGAAACTACAGCTTTCCTTATGCCACAGGCTTGTTAGTCTTGGCTGAACCACTTAGGTGAAATCCTTCAAAAATAGTTTTTAAACTTGAATGCTCAGGAAAAGGACTTTTGTTTGAGTAATGTCTTGATATTTCCTCTTCAGGGAAAGCTGAGCAGAGTTTGTACAAGTGAGGTTGTCTGTGAGGCTCTTGGGAGCACCATCGAGGCTGGGTGACAGGGCCAGGAGTCCACACACGGGCAGCAGGCAGCCTTGGGAGAAGAAAGCTAATGTCTTTACAAACAATTTGACGGGATTTGAAGGCATGGGTGTTAATGTCTTTGAAATGGGGCTTCATGTTCCTACTGACTCTGGGCAGCAGGTTTGTTCAGAGCCCAGACAGCTTGGCTCCTGAAACAGACAAATGGGTCTGCACAAGCGTGAGTTTCTGAACTTCAGGGTATATTTTAGGTTCAAAGGGGGATATGTGATAGGCACTTCTGGAAAGCTGTACGGTCACTGTACCTCAGCCAGGGGCAAAAGAAGAGGGCAACATGCAGCTGGGAGTTTAGGATAAAAGGAGACTTTGCCCCCCCAAATTTCATGAGAACAAACCCTGTAGGTGTATGTCCCAGTGGACTCTCTCCCTTTATTTGAATAAAGTTGCAGGACTCCTCTGTCTCCTTTTTGGACATAAACCTCTGGAATTTGTGGATTTTCCCGATGCTTGCAAAGAGCTGGGTCTCCCTCTCTGCCCTCTCCCATCTTTCTGCTGCCCCAAAGAAGTTTTTCTGCCAGAAATACACAGCCCCCATGTGTTTTACATCAGCTGGAGAATAAGAGTTCAACACCTCTTATGTGTGTGCTAAAGAAAAGTGAAGGAGGGGGGCTTGGAGGTGAGCAGAAAAGCAAGAGAGTATTAATGATGTAGGTGAGTTGCTTATTGTTGAAATGCTGGTCCCTGCACTACTTCAGTGGAAATTACTCTTTTCTAGATGGAGAAGCAACCAGTAGCTTGACTTCATTACAAATGCCAAAAAACATTACTCATGCAAATGAGTAATGTTAGCAAAATAGTTTTTTGTTCTTTTTTTTCTCTTTAAAACCTCAAAACCTGTTACTGTTTCCAGGAACAGCTTGGAAATGAGGATTTTAATTATTTTTTCTTCTTTTCTTTGTCTTTGTCTTTTTTTTTCTTTTCTCTTTTTTTTTTTTTTAAGTAGGAAAAGCAAATAATCCCTGATTTCATTCCCTATGCAACAGTGTGGATCCTTTTGTGAATTCTCAGTCATGTTTGCAGCTCCACAGGGGACAGAGCAGCAAGCACAGCAAACCATACAACCCAAGCTCTGCACATGCAAAGGTGCTGAGGTGGTGGGTCAATGATTTTTTGGTTCAGGGGGATGCCTGTGTCTGTGCTTCTTTTCATTTGACATCATTAATTCTAACAGTGCCCACTCTCAGAGCTGAACAGCTGCCAGTGCACCTGTAGAGAAAGCCCTGGGAGGAGTTTGCATATTTTTTGTATGCATTTTAGCCAAAATCCAAACATTACAAGGACTTCAAGTGTGCTTTTCACACACTTAAGAAGGTCTGACTGAGTAAACAGCTGGTTTTTGTCTCACTTGAAACTGTCATTTCCCCCGTATTAGATGTTCTTCCCAGTGATTCGTTGTCTTAGCAAAAGTCTCTTCTGACTCTAGGCACAGGTGTTAAATTTGTCACTGCTCCTCCTTTGACATCAACCATGACCAGAAAAATCTTGGACTCCTTCTCTGCAGGGGACACATTTCAGGTGCATGGGGATTTAAGGAATGACATCTTGACTGAGAATAGAGTGGCAAATTGAGTTTCTGGCCAGGGAAAGGGAGCCAGACACGGGGAAGTGGGGGCTTGGTACTTGCAAAGCCTCCCAGTGCACAGGGACTGGCTGCAGGCAGGTTGCCTGTGCAGCAACAGCAGAGGTGAAGGTAAGAGCAAGAGTCACAAGACTCTTTCCATGAAAACATGGAAATCTTATCTTCTCCTGGACTTGGCTTGTGTGGCTGGGAATGGTTGGGGAAAAAAAGAGAAATACTGAAATCCCAGTGATGTCTCCTTAACTCAGCAATTAGGGGTGAATTGAAGAATTTTTCTGCGATGTATGGAAATCATGAAAGGCTTGAGGTGCTTGAAAGAGCAACAAGATGTAATTCAGTGACCAGACCCTGCTGTACCTGTGGGGCTGATTCCCCTGAAAGCATTCCTGAGGCTCAGGGCTGATGATAAGCACAGTGAGAAGGTCTGGGGGCTCCTGTCCTGCCTCAGAACACTACTGAAGTGTTAAAACATTGAATCCCAAATACGGTAGTGGGGGGTCTTGGACGAGGTGGGCTCAATGGAGCAGAAATCCAGCTGGGAGGAAGTCAGAGACTTGGTTCTGCTTGTTCTGGAAGCCAAGATGGGACAAAGACTCCGAGGACCAGTGAACAAAGCCCACAAGGCAGGCAAGGAGAGTTGCAGCATTTGTTTCCCGTGTATGTAGATGTAAGAGAGGCAAACCAGCAGCACACTGGAGCTTGTTGAGAGGTAACTATTTCTACATGGTGAAATCTGATTCTGCTCTTTCCCTGCAGTGGCTGGGAGGGGATTGCCCGTGTGTTTGAATGACTGCTGTGTCCGGTGCAGCTGAGACACGGGCATTCCTTTCCACGGTGAAGACACCCAGCATTGCCAGCAGCCCAGGCCCGCCGTTCTCTCCCCAGAAGCGAGGCAAGCGCAGCGCTCAGCCGCTGCCCAGCCCCGGCTCCCCAGCAGAGAGCAGCGTTGCTCCACAGCGAGCGCTGCCCGCGCCGTCCCGGCCGCTGGAAGCGGCTCCCACAGCGCTGCCCAGGCTCGGACCCAGGGCCGGCTGCGGGGCGATGGCCACACGGAGGGAACATCCATTTTGCCCGTGCGGCCGCCGACGACAAGGCTCAACAAAAATCACTGTATCGAGATTGTTTCGTGGGAGAAAAAACAACCTTGAATGAAAAGTTTTTGGTCTCTGGAGGTCAGAGCTTCTTTTATTCTAGGCTGCTCCTTAGCATGAGAAAAATTAGAGTTCATTAGATCAGATGCTTTCCATGAGAAGTTTTAAAACTTCTGGTCCTGCAAGCAGTGAGAGGTGCCAGGGTCAGGGCCATCAGATGTGAAGGTCCCCTGCAAATGGAACTGAGTCCAGCTGGGCTCTGGGCCACAAACACCCAGACCGTTGTCTGCTGTCTCCAGTTTGGTCTCTGCCAGCCTTTGGAAGCTTCTGAAACCATGTGATTAGTCAGGAATGAGTCTGAGCTGGACCTGGTTGAAGCCGGCTGCTGATGCCACAAGCTGTGAGCTGGCAAAATTCCTTTTCCCAAGGGCCCAGAGAAGTATACAGCGTACACTCAATGTTTCCTTAGGGCCCACGATTGCCTCTCCTCCAGGGGCTGAACTGCCAGGCAGAGTTGTGCTTTTGCTGTGGAGAGCAAAGCAAGAGCTGTGTGCTGGGGCAGGGCTGGTCCCTTGGAGCAGTCCCACACCATCAGAGGGGTCAGCCCCAAGGCCCTGTGTGTGCTCCGTGCTGGAGGGGCCTCTCCACCCTTAGCTACCTGGCAGTGCCAGTTGTTTCTCATGGACAGTCACTTCAGGCTCATTCTTCATTTGGGCTGGGTTTGAAATGGCATCTGGAAGCAAAGAAACCAAACAGCTTTGTCTCTGTCCCACTGAGCTCTCCTTGGTGGGCCCAGGAATGTTCCTCCTTCTGACACATCCCATCACCCCTGGCCTCTAATTTCTTAAAGAAGCTGTGCTATTTCAGTCAGTTTTCCATTTGTACTTAGTGAGTAGTGCATAGTAGTGCAGGGGCTGCCCAGTGTCCTCTGAGCTTGTGCTTCTGCCATTATTTGCTGTCTAACCAGATTTAAAACCTGCTTGGATGTTCTCCCATGTCTGGGACATTGGTAATGGCTGTATCCCAGGGAGAACTCTACTTTCTAAAGGAGGAAGGGCTTCTGCTACATCTTCAGAGGGACAACAGGGAAGGATGATCAAGAAGAACTTTCC
The DNA here is from genome assembly GCA_013400315.1 of Bombycilla garrulus. NCBI lineage: Eukaryota > Metazoa > Chordata > Aves > Passeriformes > Bombycillidae > Bombycilla > Bombycilla garrulus. The sequence continues at coordinate 518 of VXBU01018960.1, read as the reverse complement.
ACTGACATAGGTATAATATGATTCTCAATGACTCTTAGTCTTAAAAGGTACTTTCAAGGTTTTCTTCTCTATAAAGTAATGTGCAAATGTAATTTGTTCTGTAGCAATCTGGAGAGAAATAATAAAGACTCTGTGTGTAGTGACTGATCCTGTACCATGTAAGCTACTGCACTCTTTAAAATCTCCTTGAGATAATAGCTCTAGTGCCATGACAGTGATAATTTCCCTGCTGACAGGCTGAACACTCCAGCAGTAGCTCAGCTGTAACTCCTGGAATTGGGATTTCCTGCTGAGATCCAGTGGCCATACCCCAGGCTGTGTCCCTGCATCTTCCTGCCATTTGGCTGAAAATGCAGTGAGAGCTGCTGGAATGGAGAGGGAGGAAACCCTTTGGACAGGACTGCCTGTCCCCTCAGATCCGTGGCCATCTCTAAAGCAGGAATGATTCCCGATCCCCTGTCGTGATACAACTGGAAACCTTTCTTCAAAGTGTAGATTGCTTTTCTAATCTTTTCACT
>VXBU01018953.1:57675-111378 GCA_013400315.1 Bombycilla garrulus | reverse complement strand
GGAAGGAAGGAAGGAAGGAAGGAAGGAAGGAAGGAAGGAAGGAAGGAAGGAAGGAAGGAAGGAAGGAAGGAAGGAAGGAAGGTTATACCATTTTCTACAAAAATACCTTTCCAATTCACTTCCCCATTCTTTTCTGAGATGTTTTAAGGTCAGATATTGTTTTTAGGTTAGAAATGTCTCTCTCACCTATGGTTCAAGGAAATGAGCTGTTGGCAGGGAATCTGCTGGAAATTGCATCAGAGAAAGAAATATTCCTATAAAACTACAAAACAACTGCAGTCCAAGAATAGCAATGAGCTCCATGAAGCCCTTTCTTAGTTACCAGAATTGCTCACCTTCCTACATTAGTCTACTGCAAGACCTGTGTATGCCATTTGCTGTCTCACACCCAAGATATGATCCCTCTGTAGTTAAAAAGAGACCTTCCTGGACAGGGACTGCTGAACTTCACCACCAGAAGTTTTTAATATAGCTATATTCTGTTCCTTAACTATCCATCATAAGGAAAGAGCTGCAGAATTCTAACATCAGCTTATCATGTCTCTGTGGTTTCTGATGGGAAAAAGAATATATCATGTAAAGGGAATAAAGTGCTTTTCTCTGGTTATCATTCCACTCCAGGCTTTTGTGTCACAGATTGTCTGGCAGACTCACAATTATTTCCTCCTGCAGCTCCTGGAAATGATCTCTGCTCTAAAGAGAAATATGCCCGCAGCAGAGATGGATTTTATTTGTGGTATTCTTTTATGTTTTTCTGTTTTACCATTAACTGATTTTTAGCTCTCAATCTTTTTAATTTCTGTCAAGACTTGTACTGTGCTTCAGGAGATTATTGATATGCCTGAAATCTGTGTCCTGTTAATGTATTCATATTGTTGTTTTTGATGAGCATGCTAGACCTGAGTCACCTCGCAGGCTGCACTGAGCAAATGACATTGCACTTCAATAGAGCAGATCTGGCTGCCTGTGAGGAGTTGCAGGAATGGATGGAGTGGGTCCCAAGATGCTCTGATGCAAAGGTGCATACACAGCTGAAACTAATACTGCCTAAATGGACATTCCTGTTTGATTTGTTAAATTTCATCTCTTCAGGCTGTCGTGAAATCTACAATTTGGGGTGGGTTATGAAATAAAAATATCCAACACAACTGCTTTTAATTTCGAGTCTGATTATCTTTCTAATGAAAGGGAACAGCAGGAATTTGAATAGGAGCTGGCTGGTTGGTCTATGCTCTGAGAGTGCTCTTCCCCCTCTCCCTCTCCCTCTCCCTCTCCCTCTCCCTCTCCCTCTCCCCTCTTCCTCTCCTTGTCTTTGGTCCAAAAGCAGCAGCCGCTCCTTCTGCTGAGGCAGCTCCCCTTAGCAGTGCTGGGCTTTGAGGCAGCCATCTGGCTCCTTACTCCTGTCTAGGACTGTGGCACCTCAGAGACACATCGAGTCCCACCTGCCATGCTCGGCCTGAGGGCTGGCTGCTGGCCTCTGAATTGCTAAAATTCCGAGTGATTCAAATGGATATCACTAAAAATAAGCCTATTTTTTTTCTCCCCCTTACCAATGTGACATTTCCTTGAGAGCTGGGGAAGAGCACATTGAGCCTGACACCTGATGAAGTGGTTAGTCCCTGGCTAGCATTCTTCATTTGATGAAAAACATCACATGGAAGTTAGAATTGTTAGCTGTTTTCCTTGCAATGCCTCAAATAACTCAGAGTGAATGGGCTCAGAAATGAGCATTTCCTGCCTCTCCACCACTTCCAACACCACCACAGAACATGTTTATTTTTTCAGTTACTTTTTTGAATGGTTTCAGTTGCTTCCTGTGTATGCATTATATCTGTTCTTCTGATTCATTGCATTGCTTATGCTTGTTTAGAGTCCGGAAGTCTTCTGTAAAACATGATTTGTAAAAACATCCTCCGTGTGAGGGAGGGAGGAAGAAAGGAAGAGAGGAGACAGAACTCTAGCATTCCCTACCTGCTGCACTGATCAAATATGGAAGTAGAGATAAAAAAGTCTCTCCAAAGAAATTTATTCTTTATTGAAAAAAACTTAAAATGGAGGTTTGAAATGAGGAAAAATGGTAAATTATATATACACATGTATTTAACAGTAATGTTACCAACTGTTTGATTTAAATCATAGATGCAAAATCAATTCTCCCCATACTTTTGAGAGGGAGCAAGAGCCAGGCAAGCTGAGAAATGTCCAGGCTCTTCCCCTCAGCCATTCTGCCCATTCTAGACCATTGGTCACTGTTTGTCTCTGCTCCAAGCATGTAAGCAGAATTTGGCAGCTAACTGCAGTGAGAAATTAAATGGATCGGTCCTGCATGGCATGTGATGAGAAATACAGAATCAGTCTTTAATCTAGTTTTATATATATATGTAATTTATGTCTATGTTTTTTCCTGCATATCTTTTAGATCTAACCACTCCAAGAACTGAGAAAACCAATGGTGCTATAGAGGAATCATATTGACTATATTAACATGTCAGGGTCAATCAACAGTATTTCAGTTCCAATACACAAATCTCCCTCACTGGGTGAGAGAACAACTTGTCATTCTGTTCTTAAAGCAGCCATATGAGGAGGACAATATAAGCTCCTGCTAGCAGGGAAAGGGTAGGGAACCTGGTGATCTCTGTCTTCATCAGAGTCTGAAATAGAGAGTGCTGTCTGGTGCAAGCCCAAGGCTGTGTAACTTGCTTCCCCTTTTTCTTCTCCCTCCCTTTCTCCCTTTCTCCTTTTTTCCCTCAAGTGCATATTCTTTCTGTCTCACCCCAATACTGTGTCCTCCTTCTCTGCTGTGAGATGCCAATTTTTCTCTAAATGGTTAGAGCTAGCCTCTTTTTCTAGCTGGGAATAATCTTGCTGAAACAAAAATGGAGATATGAAACCTGTTTTACTCAAACACATCTGTTCCACTGCAATTTTCATCATCCAGATGTTTTTTCCATAACCACACAGATCCAGCCACCTGATCAGCTGCAGCACCTTGCAAGGGTTGAGAAAAACAGTGGTCAGCCGATTCCAGTTTAGTTAATTAAAATGTTTTGGTAATGTGGAAAAAGCAATGCATTCCCCTCCAACTCTGCTTTCTGACACAGCAGAGTATTTTTTTTCTCTGCAATGGTTCCAATAAAACTCAGCCTCAGGCAAAGAACCTGGCATAGACCATTTTAGTCCAAATAGACAGAGACAACCAGTATAGGGTCTTTCAATGGAAATGTCAGGAGACTGACAATAGGTGATATTACCAACTTTGTCTGCTACTGTGTATACCCAGCTTTCCAGTGCACACTGTGCTCACAGGGCAAACTCTGAGGACAGGAGGATTTGAACAAGGGCGTTGAAGTTTTCCTTTGTAAGTTGCCTGCAGCTATTAATCTGTGTTCCATTTTATCAGCATCTGTGGCAGGATGTAGCATAATAAATGCATGAGTATTATTAAAAAATTAGCTAGGTGACATGTTTGGATTTTATATTACCCTGTAGTAAACCTGTAACACTCCTACTTTAGTAAGTGATTGAGTGTTCTGCTGGGTCTTAGACTATAAGTAATTATGTGCCATTTTAAAACAGCCAAAGAAACAATGTAAATGAATGGGACAATGAATGAAGAAACAATGCTTGAATGAAATGGGAGAAAGCAGACAAGGAAAGAAGATGCCCAAGAAGACAAGAAAAAACTCATACCAGTGACCTGCACAAACTTAGTCTTAGAAAATACTGATGTAGCATAATGGAACTATAATTCATCAATATCTGATATGAAAAATCCTTTTAATTTAAACCAAACAAAAAATTACAATGTTTTATGGATACACAAATTCTTCCAAATGCTTTACACAAGCATTTCAGAGTTTAGTTGCATAAATTGTCATGGCCAATCCTTAAGTAAAAATGGCCTTCTTTATAGACCAAGTGGCAAATAGTCTCTCCCACAGTTTAGTCAAACAAATACAATTCATAATCTACTCCATTGTAGCAGCCCAGCCTTTCTCTCTTTTTAAAGGGGAGTTTTATCCCAGAATACCTCTGTCCCTCTCACAAAGTACTTACAGTTGAGAAAATTGTATTTGTTTGCTGACTTGAGACTGAACAGCCATCTTGCCCTCTAGCAGCAATTTGAGTCTTTGCCATGTCAGACTAAGTAGATTAAGCACACTAAGTGTAGATAAGAGTAGACAACTAGGTAGTGCATTGCTCTAAGAGTGCTTTTTACCCTTCTCTGTTTGAAGAACAGTGGTGAAGAGAGATGGAAACAAGTTCCATCACAAAATTCACATGCAGTTAAAAGCTGTAACAATAGCAGCAACAATGAGAAGAAATACAGCTGATCTTGTCTTGTACTATCTCTGTTCTTCTGGTAGGTTGCATATTCGTAAGAACATCCTGAAAGATGATTGGGACTATCTAGAAACGACCTGTGACTCCATAAACCTTTTCCAGTGATGTAAGGCTGGTTGTCCCGAAAGGAGCTCTCAGAGAGGCCAGGTAGCAACAGAAGTCTCAGGAACTTACCAGTTTCGTACAACAGCTAGGACTGATGCTGGAGTCCTAGTGGGAGAGTAAGAGTGAGGCTTCCCTGCCTGGTAGAGACTGTGGGAGGTGCTCTTCTGCAGCTGTATCTCTTCACCTTTCCTGGCCTGCCTGGCCTCTGAGCAATCTTCCTTGCATATCCCACAGGGGATGAAAAGTCCCATGCCACTTTCAGCAAACACAGAACAGGCTCAGCTGAAAGAGCCTCAGATAAATTTCAGTGTGGATTTTTTTCTTAACATTGACTGGAAGAGGTTCTTTGTAATTGTTCTGTACAATAAAATGAGTCCTGAGAACATTTCAATTTGAAGATGATATTTAGCTGGCAATCTAATGTTATTGCTTCAGTGCTGCTTGTTGGAGGAAGATTTGCCTTGTTCTTCTTGCTCTATATGTCCATTCCCACCTGTAGACTGCCTAAAGTAATTTTTCAAGCAACACTAAGTCAGACTCCTGGAAACTAATCCTTGATGGATGATGTAATTTGAATGATAGATTCTTGTATCTCCTCCTAGAGTAGAGGCACTTTAGCCGTTCTTCCTTCAGATATTTTACAACAAGAAATAACAATAAAATAAAGAAAGCAAAGGCCTTCAAAACTAGTCACAGTTTTCCTATTGCTATGGAAATGAAATGTTTGTGGTTTTTTTTCCCCCACCCATCAGTATATGTTATTATGCTTTATTACAAAACTCTGGTAAGGCTTTTCTTTTTATACTGAAGAGCTTTATGTACGCTATGTAATCTCAATTAAATTGTTGCAGAAGTAGTAAGTCTAGACTATGAAGTAATGATCTACAGCATAATTTTAACTTGAGATATTTTGCATGCCACCTCTGAGGTCACAATGACAAGGGTTTTTCTGCTTGCCTGAGGGAAACTTTGTGTAGGTTATTGAAGGGATGAGAAAACCAGCTGTAAGTGATGTTTCCAGGCAGCCACTGGAGGTACAAGACAGAAATGTGAAAGATATCTCACTATTTTCAGTGAAGAGAGTGCTATAGGTATATCCTTAGATGCAGGCATCCCTCTGGAGATCCCATTACCTCCTATTAATCTCACTACTCTGATCTACTATGCAGAATTTTATGCAGTGCTGGAAGTTCTCGTAGTTTGTTTCCTAAAACTATCTGCCTCTGCTATTTTTAGTACCCATACATAGACTGTCTGTGGAAGCAAAAACCTTTTGCTCTATAGTACTAGGTACATGTTATGTCCTGTCACATACTGCATGAATAGGTATTTTGGAAAAATCCTTAAACTAATTTATCCATGTCTTTTCCATGCTTTAAGTACTGACTTGTCTGAAGTCCTACATAGAGCATTATTTTGACAAATACTTGCCGTACAAGGCAGCTCTAACTGGTGCCATTCTTTGAGCTAGTCAAGTCCAAGTGTATTGGGCGTTCATGGAAAGGTGTTCATAGTGGGTGGGATGCAGAGTGGCCTCTGAGGAAGGAGCTGAGCCTGCCATTCAAGCTGGTGGTTCCTTGATGAAAACATATCTAAGGAAAACCTTATTTTCTGCAGGACAGAAAAATACAAACTAAACAGAGGTGCCTCCTTTTCCTGTGTTCATTAAAAGAAAACACAACATCCCCAGCACCTCCCAGGAATGTTTAGGAATATATCTTGAGAACCTTAGCATGCCAAATCCCAAGTACTGCTGGATGGTCAGTTGAATCCTGCTCACTCACATGCCCTAGAGGAGTTTGCAATCTAATTAAGGCTCTTTATTGGAACCTGAGAGGTGAAGGCTTTGCCAGAGAGATCGCTCCAGCCCCACTTCCCCCTGAGATAGCTAGGTTTGCCCAGAATTTGTCATTTAGCTTTCACAGTAAATAGTAAAAAGTAAGGCGAGGATCAGACCACATTCTCCTGATAAATGGCTCTTGCAGCTCTCAATCCAGCTGTCCCTCAGGACTCATAAACCAGAAACTACTGTTGCAGGGTGGCAGCTGAGAAAGAGCTATTTCCCACTTCTGGCTCTAGATTAATCTAATCTCTCTCTTACTGGTGCCAGGCCTGCTGAGTCAGCTCCCTTCTCTGCTGGACCAGCGTCTGTATCTTGTGACTTTGCAACTCCTGCGATATAGATTTATCAACTTTACAGCACCTTTAAGCACATAGAGAGTGGGGTCAAAACTGGAGACAATATCTTTGTCTTGCATATCTGGATGTCTTTTGTAAAGCTGTATGGGTGAGAAATTAAAACAATCAGCACACCACAGCTTCCTGGACTTAATGCAGAAACTCTCATGCAGCCCATCCATCTACTGTCACCAGATTCAGGCACAAGCTAATGGCTGGGATTTTTCTTAGACGGTGAATATACCTGCTGGACTGGTGTTTACTGATCATATCAGCTGTCACTGATGTCTCTTTTTACAAGCCTCTTGGAATCCAAATGGGAGCAGGCAACCAGGAGGTTGTACTCCTTTTTCTGCTGTGGCAGAGTTAGGGTCTCCAAAACCTAATCTTCCAAAAGGCTCAGCTTGCTCACAAAGAGGTAGCTCGCTGACCTATCTCTATCATCCCCACTTCTGTCTGTCATGGAAATAAACTGTCTTGGAAATCAGTATCTGCAATCTGACTTAGGAGTGGACTGTTTGTGAGGTTTTAGACTCTAGGAATAAGCCATAACTCTGTGCCATGACTATGTGTGTCTGTCATCTAACATAATGTATGTACTGGGACCATGATTCTGGCTTGGAGACAGCATTACAGAAGAGAAATTATAGGGTAGGTCTGCCTATATTGATACTATCATAGGAATAAACACCTCAGATAGTTCATATTTGGGGTGGAATTGCCAAATGCTGGCCAGTTCTGAGGTAGAGTGAAAAAGAGAGGGACATAGAGCTATGAAAGTGTAGGTGTAGCTGGAAGATCTACTGGGGAGGGCTCAGTCCAGGCCATCAGGCCTGAAATTTTAGAGAAGTTGATTGAAAATGAAACATACAGTAAGGATTTTAGAGAGCTGCCTAATTGATGTAAATTTCTGTTCAAATTTTTCCTTTTTGTTTAATGGGGAAAAGAACAGTTAATTAGAACCACTGATTAATTTCTAATAATATTTGATGACTAATTTTAACATATTAAAAATCTATGGTGCTATTGAAATAGAAAACTTTGAACCCTAACCATTTTGATTTGTCAAAATATTGTAATTTCACAGTCTTTAACTTAAATGCAGTTCCTCAAATCTCTGCTACACATAAGAAATGAGTCATGAATTTAAATGGGACAGATAAAAGTCTAATAAAAAAATGCATAATTTACACAGGAGATATTGATCTTGTCTGTCCTTTATACTGTAGCTATATGTAATACAACATGGTCGTAACTATCAGCAGGGCATGCTCACATGAAAGAGAAGAGAATTCAGTAAAATTACTGTGTTTTATGGTGAAAGCCCATGCATTTGCAGAGCATGTACTCTTTTTGTAATATCTGTGGCTCCAGTTCCTGTGTTTTCTGTGTCATTTCTAGGAGGGAGTCACTTTGTATTCTTTGCCCAGTATACATAGCCTGCCCATTTCTGAAAGATGCATTAGATATATTGGGTACATGCTAGGTAGGAACACAGAAGCAAACAAAAGGGTATTGTTTCAAGGGAGAAAATGTCTCTAAGCTTAGGTACCTGAAATTGCATGCTTACCTGGACACACCTAGCTCCTACAAATCTTTCTCTTACATCTCTGTTACTATAAGTACCTCTTTGTACAGACCTTCAAACAATATCAAATTTGTCAAGGTCTCCACTACCTGGGAAACTCCATGCTCCATGGTTTTGTTTGGTAATGGAGATGGTTTACAGTATATGTAAATGTATGTTTGGTTCTGATATGTTAAGAAAAATAAAAATAAAATTAAAAAAAAAAATATATATATATGTAAGTTCCAAAATCCTGCCTTTTGAAGATTTCAGTAATACACTGCCAGGATACCGGCTATGGGAAAGAAAAATCTGTGTGTTTCAGGGATCCTTTGCACCAATCTCATACTTGTATTAATGCTATGTCTCTTCCTAAGAGCTGGTCTCCAGTATCTGCACATGCCCTGGGGACATGGAGAAGCAATAGGCAGGTTTCAGCAATATCAGGCTGTTAGGTAGTCCTTGCCATACAGAAAGAAGCTGCTTCCACATTCATTCCTATACTTTTAAAAAATGCTTATAATATTGCAGAAAAGCTTATGTATAATTCATTATCTTCTTTCCTCAGGTTTGCTTTTCCATTTGTTGGCATAGTACTTATAGAGAGAAGATTTAATGTTGAGCTCTGACCCCTTGGTTCTATATTTCATACAGTGAATCATAAGCTTTGTCTCTCTAAATAAGAAGGGTTTATCTCACTTGTTTTTCTGGGACTTGTCACCCTCTGAGCAAATTATTGTTGTGCTTTTGCCACTGACCTGCTGTCATCCTAAGATCTTTATGTGGTAAAATGTTTTTCTCACACAACTCCCAGAAGAAGTTCCCAGAAGAGTCATGTTAGTATATGTGTATGAGCTTTTGGGGAAGTAAGTTGATTCTCATAGCAAGTTGATTCTAATAGTTGATGCTGAGTTTTCTTTTAGTAGGTTATTTGGGTTTTTTCCTCCTCTACTTTTTTTTCCTCATTTTCCTTAATCTGAAATATTTTCTCCTTAATGAGCCGTATTTTGATCAATAATTTTTTGTAATCTTAGTTGATCCTCTTCTCTTTTCCCTACCCATTTCACCCTTGACTAGTCTCTTCTATTGGCCACTTTCTTTCTTGGTGGCCTGAGATGAAATCTACTAATGTGAGAGTCTAAGAAAAGAAAGAATGTTTATCATTAAATGACAGTTGATGCTCTTTGGAAAAGCCACAGGGATGAGGAAAGACAAGATAAACATCTGTATACATGACAAGACCGAGAAGATTCACTGCTTATAAAACCACCAAAACAACGTTGTAACAGGGGATGAAATCATATGGAGAATGACTTTAATTCCCACTCCAAGGTGATCTCCTACTAGGTAAAGATATTAAGATGAGCAACTGGAAAATATATGAGAGAAACCTGCTGTATTTTTCACTTCAAGACAAAAAGCACATTCTTGCAGAATATCCAACTGTTTTGTTTTTTAAACTATAATTTCCATTTCCTGATGCTCTTTTACAGCTTGTATCTCCTGTACAATAGCTAGACTTGTAGAATTTTCTTCCAGCATTCTGTAGACAGTGAAGAAGGGCAAGTGATAATATCAAAATCAGCCTTGAGATCCAATAGAAGGTGATGCTGGATTACCCTAGCTGAGTTGCAAGGAGTCAGGAAGGCACTGAAGCGAGGTAGTTAGGAAAGTGCTCTAAGAAGATGGTAATACTGAAAGTAGGGCTAGAGACACACATGATGCTTATTTGGCCTGAAGAAAAGTTGATACTTTATGGTGATGACCTTTTACTTTTTTTTTTTTTTTTTTATAAAAGGAGAGGAAGAGCAGCAGCTTTCCGTGAGACAGGTAATTCACTGAAGGAAATGTACCAGATTTGTAATGCTGAGGCATGCCCTGTGAAATGAATGTCGGGTGAAAAATGGAACTAGAAAGAGATCTAGTGAAGCTAGTCATGTAGTTAAAACAGCAGCTTTTTAACAGAGAACAGAACTGATGAACTGGTGAATGACTATTAATGCAACAGCAGATATAAGTTTAAGGATCTAACAGGCCTCTGGTGTGTTTAGTAAGTTATTCTCTTATTCTCCAAGTAAAATTAAAGTCCAAATGACTGTCCATAAAAGAAGCAGTATTTTCATACCACCTACCCTGGTACATGAATTTATCTCCTGTGACTTTTAAACCTGAAGGAGGATTGAGCTTACTCAATTAGGGCTGGTAGACCTTTAGTCTTTGCATGATCTTTAGAAGAATGGCAACTAATCATTGTCATTTTCAGGTTCCATAAGAGACATATTAATGAACCTTTACAAGGTGCAAGTGCTGGGTGATGTGATCTTACAAAGCCTGCCTTGTCCTAAGGCATGTCTCTGTCCATTTCTATGTTGTTCATGCTACATGCTATACTTTATTTTTCCTTGTGTATGCGCATTTTTAGAAGAAATAGGGAGGCTTCATGGAGGACATTTCCTGGCATGTCTATGAGCAGAACAACCATGCTTTAAAAGCAAAGTTATAAACAGTACCTGAGGCAACTGAAATCCCAAGGATAGGTTTTCATTTTGTTTAGGTAGGACCTCAGCCCGGGTTTAGCAGGTGTCCATGATGCCAAAAATGCATGAAGGACAAGGTAAACAAGGGTATGCAAAGTTTGTGTGTCTCCTTGCAAAAGTGTGGTATGGACAAATCTGATGCATCTTCAGTGCAGATGCAGCTGCAGTGGGTGGAGGAGCACCACTAAGCCTGGGGAACTGGCAGAAAGTTTTGTTATCCTACTAAAATGCAATATATATACAGCCTATGGCCAGTTCTGGTGCCTTCATCGATCATTGTGTCTGAATGAGTTGATCTTTAATATGGCATTTCACTTCCCTTGAGCTTCTAATAGGAGGCTGAATAGAGTGCTTAAGTGAAAAATGAGCAATAAAACTGTTGGTAAAGAAAACAAAGCAAGTCTCTAAGCATGATTAATCTTTCATGCACTACCTGATATAAGAAGGAGATTAAATATATATATTGGCTGCAAAAGGATGTTGTTGCAGTGTTGCAGTGTGTCCCACTCTAAACTTAAGGACTTATATTAACCCTTAGATGACAAGTTTTTGTAGTTCAATGACTAGAGGAAGAGCAGCAGTAAGGTCAATAAATTGGATGGCTGGAAAGTCCTGACTCAGCATACTTCCTCCCCTACTTGGAGAAAATTCTGTAGATCCCTCCCTGCAGTGCTCACTGAGGGAAGCAGTGGTTAGGGAACTCATGAGTTATTCCTGTGAGAAGTAATATTTTATCTAAATATGGTACTTTGAGCCATTCTTGCTTCCTTTGATTACCATAAAAGATTTTAATTAGTTTGGTGGCAAACAGAAGCTTTGCTTTTTAAAAAAATCTTTTAAAAATATCATTGTCCCAATTAATTTTGACTCAGTACTCATCTCCAGAACATCCTCCAAACAGTACCCAAAGAACAAGACCAAATAAGCATTCGAGATGTGACGTGGCCCCTCAGAATCCCGGCTAGCTCTGACCACTACTCAGTGACTCCGAAGGGCCACGCCAAGAGTGGGGAACCACCCTGACAGGTGAGGCTGTAAGGGCGGAACCTTAGAGCTCAGGCTCTACAGGAATGCCGTGTGTCAGGGGCGAGATAAAGGGATGAGAGGAGGCTCCAAGGTTCCTGGGTTCCAGCAACAGGATTTATTCCACTGGAGGAGGAAGAACAGAAGAGCCCCGAACACTCCTGTGCAAGGGGTTTTATACTGCTACAAATCAAGGAGCGGGTACAAGCAAACATCCAATGAGTGATCTCGAGGGGAGGAGTAAGGGAGGAGTGAAGGGGTTACATAATCACTTGGGAGCCAACAGGGATGAGGGGAGGAGAGAAAGGGGTCAGTCACATGGGCCAATGGGGCATCGAGGTTTAGGGGATTTCCAAAGGGGTGGACACTTCAGGGATTGGTCCATGTGGGGAGTGACAGAGAAGGCTCTGGAATAAGGGGAGGAGTTGGGATAACAGATAGTAAGGGGGACGGCATTAGGGGAGGAGTAGCAGTAGGGAGAGACCAAGTTTTAAAATTAACAGGGGGAGGTAGGGCACAACCATTATATAAGGAAGAAAAATACATAAGGGCCTCCACAGAGATGGAAGATTGTCTTTCACTTTGAGCTTCCATGTGGAAGATCCTCTTCTGTGAACAGTTTCTTGCAAATTTCTTGCAGTTCAATAGGCATGCATCACTTCCCTCTTCACCTTGTTTATTTTCACTTCAGTAGAGGGAACATATGCAGTGATTTCGGGCAGTAAGGTCTCACTAGAAGAATAAAAGCAGATCAAACACTACAGATCTCACACATTTAAAATCAAATCAAAATCACATTCCGTTTGAGGTCACAGTGCAAGTATTTTTGTAACTACATTTCAGTTTAACTACTTTTCAAACCTAAAATTATATACCAAGAAATGGTATGGAAATCACTGGATCTATGTGGACATTACTAAGTGACCCTTGTACAAAACTTACCTTTCTTCAAATCATTGTTATTGTGCTTTCATTTTTATAGTGGCTAAACCAACAACTTTAGAAAAAACACTCAGCTGGGAGATGTACAGCATGTCTTAATGTTCTCATCTCCAGGCAGCTGCTGTTTCTTACATCCTCATCTTATTTTCAGTAGTAGCCAAATGTGTCCATTTTGAAGAATTCAAAGGACTTTACTTAGACTCTACTTTGGATTAAAAAAACCACAAACAACAAAAAGAACCCCCAAAAAACAAAACTGAAAAAAAAACCCAGCCTGAAACATTTGCTTTTCTCACTTTTCTAGAAACAGCCTAGGATTGTTTGCTGTCCTGTTGGGCAACGCAGGATGTTACCTTTTTGTCAAGGGTTGATTTTGTAATGAAGTTTTAGCTGGAGATATGGCAGAAATATATTTAAGTTGGACATATACAAAAATCCTATTATGTCTATGAGAAGCAGGTGTCTACATTGTGTTGAAAGTCTCATAAATAGAAATTTGCAATTTCTCTGAATTCTTTTAAGGGTAAGTATATGACACAGAGCAGTCATATATAGTCCATATAATCTGATTTTTGATCAAAGTATTTTTTCCATAAATATGAAAAAAGGTAATGTACTAAAAGACTAACTCAGGTAGCTTTATATTAACTGTATTCCAAAAGATTTTGTGGTTTTGGATAACATGATTAATGGAAAAATTTTATTGTAAATGGATGATTTGCACAAAAAATATCATAACTGTAGTTTAAAACTAGATGTATTTAGTCATAGCAGTCAGGAAATGCAGTGATATAAATTCTGAAATCCCAAATGATTATCTCACTTTATTTTATTTTGGTCCCTTGACTTGATACATCCTTTTATAAGGTTTTAAAAATCACTTTCAAAATTTTGATTTTTTTCTCTTTTATGAAATTCTAAATCAATTTCACTTTGCAAGGAAGTAGCCATTCTTTCAGTATAGAAACACTTGGGAGGTATAATAATGCTCTAGTGTAAATAAGAGTGAGATATAAACTTATGTTGTAAATACCTGGACTCTTAGTGTCTTTTGCTCTTACATAAAAAAAGATAATCTAGCTGCTATTATACCATAAAGATAATGGAGCTCCTATTCTCAGTTCATCTGAAATGCATTAATTTTCAAATTTGTGTGTTCAAAATCGACTGTATTATTATGCTGTAAATTTGACTGCAGAAGGAATGAAACATTTTCTCATGTGTGTCACTACTGTATTTCTTTTTCCTGATTGCAAGAATCCTAAAACATTCTTTTAATCTCTGGAGGACTTCAAAGATTAAGGTAAAGTAATCATGCATGATGTGCTTGAAAACTTGGTTAAGTAAAACTAGCATCGAGTTATTTATTTTTTACAGTAGTGTTGATGTATTTGCCATACTAGGATTAACAACAAATAGCCTGCTTCTGCAGTTTTAATTAAATGTGACTGGCTTAAAATGTGAAAATGTTGTTTCCCAAGGATGGGATTTAGAATTTGTGACTTAGAGACACAGAGACACATTTTTAACTTTAGATTGGCTGTTTAAATACATAAAATATTAATTAAACCCAGAAAAGATACTCAGTCACTTGTGGACTCATGGAGCTGAATAAATATTGAAGGACACTTAGTAAAAAATTTTGACAGGCATTACAAGTTTTTTTTTTTTGGCCTTCTATAAAGGTATTGCTTATAAAACCAGAGGTGGCCTCTGTACACCAGTTTCCATTAAGCAGTCAGCCAGCTCTGCCAATGTAACATTGACTATCATATTAACATTGCCAGAGAGCTTTGCATTAGAAATGATTCACAAACCTTGTGGTAATGGGATTTGCTTGCTGGAAGTGGGGATATGTCTTACTGCTAAAACAAGAAGCAGGCTGGGCCATGGGTGACTTGCTGCTCAGCATTGTGTCTTCATTAGTTCAACTGTTAAGCACCTTATTTTTGTGACTGTGGACACAGACAAGTTTTTATTAAATTTCTGCTAGAGATTCCTTTGTGTCTCCTTCAGCAGTGAGAACTGTTGTTTCATGTGGATCTCAGCCTCATATCCTATAAGAAAGGTCTCTGATATCCTGTGTTCCACTTTGAGCTATGCCCAATCATTGCAGATGACTGATAGCTTCCGAGATGTGCGAATCTATTTGAAACTTAAAAAACCTGCCTCCAAGTTGGTGTTTGTATATAACTACAGCTGGCAAAGTATATACTTAAGGAAAAGGAAGGAAAGAAAGGTGCAATATTTCTTGCAGTCTCAGGCCTGAGAACTGTGTGGTACAATTTATCATTTCTTCCACCTGCCATATAAATATCTTTTTCTTCTACATCAATGGCAATGTTCAGCCTTTATTTTACAAAGACAGATACATATACGATTTGCTTTCTTAGAGTTCAAGGGGCTCCCCACAATGACCAACATTATGCTTGTACTTACAGGTTTGAGCAAGTAGTCACTTGCATGCTATTGAGGTGTTAATTTCTGCTTCAGATAATAGGCTATGTTTCTGTCAATTCATAGTAGTGAAAAAAATAATGTGGGGTGTTCACTATCTCCTATGGCAGTGCCTACTGGAATGCTGTGAAAGTACAAGATAGGCGGTATACTGTTGGAGGAATATTGTCATAAAGTCTGAGACTTCTGTTTAGAAGTTTGCTCTATCTTTTTGGTTTTGTTTGGTTTTGTTTAATTTTTATTTTTTCGTTTTTTGTTTTGCCTCCCCTTTTTTAAGTTCTGGTTTCTTGATAGGCTTCTACTTATATTCCTATATTTATAATTGTTGTTACCATAAAAATTTAAAATCTCATAAAAATAGGATTTTTTTTCAGGAAATACTACTATGATTGCATTAACACTTTGTTTATTTGTTTGTTTGTGTTTCTGAGAAAACAGTTGATATTTACATGTTTCTTCTTCACAAACTTGTGAATTTAAATTCTTTTGAATGATTGTTAATATTGCTGATGCATTTTAAAAAATACTTCTTACATTTGCTTCTATTACCTTTTGTAATTATGATTTTTCTCTAAGGAGTATAGTAGTCTAACTTTATGTTTTTTTCCATTTCACTCACTGTAGATGTAACAGAGAAAACCTGCTCCTATTATCTCATATGCCAAGCATATTAAGACCTGGATTCTTAATTGAATTCTAAATATCTAAGCTACTGCAAAAGTTTCTGTCTCTTATGGCTTTATATGGCATCTCAACATGTATTTGGAGAATCTCAACAAAGATCGTCTTCCTGGGTTTATTCCATATGCACCTTTCCAGTATTATTAAGATTAATATTGTCTTTCTGGCAAAAAAAAAACCAAAAAAACAACAAAACCCAAACAAAAAACCCCAACCAAACAAAGAAACAAAACAAACCAAAACCAAAAACACCCAACCAAACAAACAAACAAAAAAACCCCACAAATAAAATTTGAAAACACAAAAATTCACAAGTCCACTGCAAAAACTTTAACAGCATTTTACCTCTTACATTTTTAAGTCAGATTGTCTTATTACTCAGCATCTATCAAATAAATAATGACCCAGCCAGTTATTCTATGCATTATTTTCTTGTCTTACTGTAATGTTGCCAGAATCCTTTGTGTGTTCTGGTTCCCTTTCTTGTGCAGTGTGTGAGCACTTGGGTCCAAGAAAAACTTTGTCTATTTATATATGAATATTCAGTCTTTGAGTCAGTTTGAATTCTATGCTAATACTTATAGTTTCTTGTATTATTATTCTACATGTAATTACGACCATATTTGTTACATTGATTTTGCCATCAGATACCCCCTTGAGAGTTCAGACGTATCTGATCCCAGAATAAGGCATAACGTGCCAACTTTATAAATCTGAAAGGCTGAATTATATGTGGTAGGTGCAATGATAGTTCACAGGTTGTAAAGCTCTCGCAGAGCTGGTGGCAGGTGCGGAGCTGGAGCGGCCCCTCCCAGAGTGCATTCCCTGGGATGCGTTCCCTCCTGTGGCGGGCTGTGGACACTGCACGGCACGGGAGTGGGCAGCCGGGGAAGCCTCAGCGCCGTGTCCCTCTGCTGTGACCAGATTCAGCCTGAGTAGATGTTATGACCTGTCTCTAAAGGAAGGATTGGCTGCCAGAGAAAGGAAAGAAACTGCACAATCACTCCCGTGTTTCTTTCTGTGAGCTGGAATGGGGCTAAGTTCAGCAAAATTTGATTTAGTGGGATTTTGTTTTCCCTAGATATTTAGGAATGGTCATCTGAGGCAGAGCTAATAATCAGTCAAAACAACTCTTAGCTTCTCACAGAAAAAGCACATGTGCTTATGCCTGTGACTGAAATTGATTTCACTTACCATGAATCAAATATGAGTCAAGATGAATAGAAGCATAATTCACAATTGCCCTGTGATTATTTGCTCTTTCTGAAAGTCCTGTGTATATGCTTGGCAACTTTTTTTCCTAGTGTATCAATATATTTTAGCCTGTATTTATACTTCTGAACTACGTATTTTTTTTTCTGTTTTCTTTTCACTGTATGTGATTATCTTTAGTACCTTTGTTCTACAACTATTCATAACTCACCGTTTGTACTGCCATAAAACAAGCTAGGTCTGTTGTGAGGGATCAAGGTACAATTTTGGCTTAAGCTAGGATGGGGCTGAGTATTGTAATAATAAGATTATAAAACATTTCAGTTACCCCTTTGAATACAAGTGCATTTATTTGCATTGGATTTCAGTATGTACATTCCTTCTTAAGGAGCTGGAAAATCAACAGTTATATCTGTGATAGGAAAGGAAGGTGGGTCAAAACTAACATGACCAACAGACTTGGGGGGATAGGAGAACAAACATGCTATTTTGTGCCATTTTTTTGCATAATCATAGAATTTATAGAATGTTAAGGGGTTAGACAGGACCTTACAGAACATCCAGTCCCAACCCCATCTGCTGCCATGGTCAGGGATACCTCCTATTAGAGCAGGTTGCTCAAGGGCTTATCCAACCTGTCCTTGAACACTGCCATGGTTGGAATGTCTGCAGCCTCCCTGGGCAATCTGTTTGAGTGCCTCATCATCACAGTAAAGAATTTCATCCTTATATCTAACCTAAATTTCCCCTCTTTCAAATTGCACCTATGACTCCTTGTCACTATGAAATGACACTATCACTATGAAATGAAATGAATATGATTGACTATGGAGACATCTCTGTTGACATTCTGAATAAATGACAATGGAACTTGGTTAACTCTTAGTAAAGTAACATTCAGTTCGATAAATTCTACTTTTTTCCCCTAGAAATTTCCTTTATTAAGGAACTTGTTTTTTACTGACAAATATCTGAATTTAAAATGTGTCTGACTATTTAAATTGAGTCTTAATTAAAATATTTCCAAATTTTGTACTGTTCAAGGACTAGAGGATCACCCTGCTGTTTTTCCACAGTGTGACAATATAATGGTGGTAAACACTGTCTGGGAATGAGGTGAATGTATATTTTTTTCTTTAATTGTAGGTCAGTGCTCACTGATTGGGGCCATGTGATCATTTCTTGTCACATCCTCTTTGTCTCATAGGCCATTACACTACTACCATCTCCTGGACTAAGCCCAGTAATTTAGGTATTCCTGAAAAGTATTCAGCTCGATTTTAGGACATTAATATGAGTTTGGCTTCAGTTTCTCGTATTTCATGGTGCCTGAATTGAGCTGGACACAAAACTGTAATGTCTAAATAACGTGACACTGGGTTTGGCTAGAGGTCCCTGGGCTAGTTTTGAGCAAGCTGGCCGATGCTGGCAGCCTTATGCTGAAGTAAGAGCACAGGTTCTGGAAGCAATCGAGGAAGAGATGACACATGGAGCAAATAACCCTTCTCTTTCAGCTGGGCATGTTTGCACTGCACTGCTGTGGTCATATGGCTTCCCACTGCTAACTTGACAAACAAATACTGGCTAATGCCATGGCCAAGGCTGCAGCAGGGCCACTGTTTTCTGCTTGAGTGTTTTCACCATTCATGAATAATTTATTTCACTCTTGCTGGCATTGGAAACAAGCATGAAATGCCTACAAGTATGCACCTGATTTTTGTTAACCATATCCTAACACCAGGATTTATTGCTACTGGATCCACTAGCTTGTATTCTTTTACCAAAAATCTAGGTTAATTTCTGAATCTAGTGTTACTCAGAGATATCTTTCTGATTCATATGTTTTGGCTAAATAGGTTGTATTAATTGTTTCCAGATGTAAAAGACTACATTTTGCAAAGTTGAATTGTGATGCTGAGGTTTGGCTTCCACACAAAACCTGTCATGCCCCCTTGCCCAATTTGTTTGCCCTTTTTTTATCTTTTTAATATACATCTTATTGATCCTGTGTAATACTGATTTCTAGTCATATTTTGTTATGTTTCAGTACATCAAATACCTTATAGAGCTGTGTGAATTACATCTGCTTAGTTATTTTTAATCATCAGAGCTCAGGCTCTTAAGAAATGCAATTAGATATGTTTGACAAAGCTGATGTATTTCCCATATAACATGCTGACTGACTGTCTGATTCTTGCAATTCTTAATCAATTAAATCATGTACCATTTCCTCCTTGAATTTATCTAGGAGTGAGATTATGCAAAATTATGCTCTTTTTAAATCCTTTTCTTTTCTCTTTTACAAAAACTTCTTCCCAAGAAACCCATAATACTCAGGATGTTTGTACACAGCAGCTGGGCAGTTGAAAATGCATTAATTAGTATATTATAGCAGTGACATTTATTATTTATTATGCCATCATCAGAGAACACAATTAAGTTATTGTAGAGTTGCTATGGTTTCCAAAGCAGATACAGTGCAGACTAATTACCTCAAGATACCAGATGGTGCTGAATAATTCCTGAGCAAATGCCTCATCACCTCTGCCTCTCCATGTTTGTATAGTAAACAAAACATGAATAAAATGGAGGCTGAGAATGTAGTGATTTCCCTTTATAGGTCTCCACAGGTTTGTGTTTGCCCTGAGCATATTTACATTCTTCAGACTATGTTGTTTAAATTTCTCCCATCTGTGCAAATATCCTAACAATGAACTGCAAAAAAAATATATAAGAAAACTCTGCTGCTGGACATCTTGACTCGAAGTGTTTCAGCTGCACTATACCTGCAGTTTCAGTATTATCTGTCACATCTATCCCAAGAATAGGTCAGCTAGAAGATGCTTTATCCCATCCACAGGGCAAGTAAGCTATAAGAGACACTTTAAACACCATCTCTACCCAGGATTTCTGTTTGTCTGAAAAACTTTGCAGACCATGAGGAGATCCTGCACTGCAGCAATGCAGACGGACATCATTTGGACTGCAAGTCTATAGGGTGCTCCACATGCAGTGTACATGCAATCATTGGGAATCAAAAACATTACAAAGCTTAAGGGCATTGATGTTTGAGGCCATTCAGTCTTGCAGACTGATTTTTTGTAGATCTGTGCCTGATCTCATGACTGTTTTCTCTTTCAGTGATCACAGTTAAATTTGGTATCTTCAAAACCTTTCATTATACAACCTGAGAGGCAGATAACTAGTTGAGCTCCAGTTCTGCATATGTAGTAAGTATCAAACTAAAGCTTTGCTATCAAGGGATGGAAAAAATATAAGGCCACAAAGAAAAGTCTTTGGGGTAGTGTGTCAGAAAGACACATGCCATAGTCCAAAATTTCTGGCTGTCTGTAATGTCAGTATGTATAACCTGAAGCATCAGGTCAATACAATGAATAGGTCAGGCTTTGGGAAAGGCTTTAATGCCCTACTTCTGCTACCAGTATCATAGGATTGTAAACACATGGCCATAAGAAATGGCCTTTTAATTTAGTCTATTTGGTATATATTCAAAGTTTAAATTCAGATTTGCTGTGTGGTTGGTCTAGGAAAACAGCCATAAAAAACATAACAGCAAACATTTCCCCTTCAAATTCAGAGCTTTCCTATACAGAGATTGCTTAGGATTTTACAGATATTTGTAGTTATCTAAGCGATATTTCACTTCTACAAAGGTTCATGGGGCTTGGTTTTCTCTGAGCTGGTCCAAGCTGTTGGGACTCTGTGTTCTTTTAGCTACTCCACAGGGTTTCAGTGATTCCTGCAGTGGGGACTCTCATGAGCACAGCTAAACAGAGGCAGCTGGAGACAGCAGTTTTGCTTAGGGAGCTTCTGGGCCTTCTGGGGACACGATCCAGGATCACTGATAATGGCTGTGAAACCTCTGAGAAACTTGAGGGTACCTGCTGCTGTCAGGAGACAATGAGATAAGAGGAGATAAAAGGGTGCACAGTGTCCACACCTAGTCCTAAGGTAAGTGGAGAAGTGAAAGGATGGAAGCTGGTGACTTCTAGCACCAAGAGGAACGATCCTACACTATCTAGGGGCTTACAAGTACAAGATAGGTCCACTATGCTCAAAGGTGATGAGGAGCCAGATATGCCTTCAAGGAAAAGATCTGGTTCACCTCTGGCTCATAAGGAAGAGTTTGATCAAAGGAAAGGAGGTACAAGAGTGGCAGAAAGGTGGTTCTGGAAATAGAATAAATTGGAATAAGGAGTGATGTCAGGTAAGGAACTCAGGAGGGTGTGAATCTTCTAATGTCAGGAGCAAAGATAGCTACAAACAGTGAAGCTGACATATAAACTGAAATCTTGGCCCATCTCCTGGATTGCTAAAGGGAGCTCTCCTAGAAAACCCACAGAGCTTTCCATTCCGTCTATGTCTGAAAGACTTGGTGTGGGGTATGGTAAAGATAGATGGACTTGTAGCCATGTACTATGGGGTGATGGGAGGAAAGGGGGTGATGGAGCTCTAATTCTAATTCTATCTACAATAGTAGTTGTGTGTGCTTCATAATACATGAGTGATGATAGCTTTAAAATTGTATGCAATGATTATCCTAAATTATGCAGCTAAATTAGTAATAGTGATATGCCTATTATTTAATCATATTATTAGACAATTACTTTCTTAGCAGTGTATTGCTAAATCAGTAAATGCTTAATCATAATTTCAATATTTTCAATCCTGCAATTTAGAGAGTGTGAGTTAGATCCATAAAGCAACAGTGTGCAAAGGAAAATATGTATAAACCAGCAAAGATGTAAATATCAACTCTTACTTTGCAGTGTTGGACTTTAAGTACAAAATGACTCTCTGTCTTGTCAAATTTTTTGAATATTTAAACAAGAAATTAGTTTAATTGATGGGCATTGCAATCATTGCCTCAGTCCAAGCTACATTTGTAAATGTAATTTAATTTCTTATTCCTGCATAACTTCTGTTTTGTTCTTGATTTCAGCAAAGGAAACAATAATTGAAATGCCCAGATCAAATGAAATATTACTCCTTTCCCTTAAAATACTTCAGTGTTCTTAGTAATACTGAAGACAGATAACTTTCTCAGTCAAACTGTAAGAAATGCACTGTTAAAGTATCAGCCAATTCAATAGGAATACGTATGTTTCCCAAGATAATACATGAAGCTCTACAGTTAGTTTGAGTATAATGCATATAATTCTGGGGTAATAAAACCAGTTTATTACAGGACCCAGAGAGATATGAAATCACTTCTTACATTACACCATCTATTGATCATGAAACAGCAAATTGCATAGTTTGAAAATTTGGTGGGAAATGATTTGGCTGTGATCCATCTTGTTCCAGTCTGAGGAATTATGCATTTCTTTCATATAGCTGATAAATCAGGACTTACTGAAAAAAAATATGTATATTGATGAAAGTTTACAAGCTACACATTCTAAATAGTAATTTTATTTTACTGTAAAAAGTAGTGTAGAGATTCCAAGGAAGGACCAACAAAAGAGATCAGAAAGAAGCAGGCAAAGTGGCGAGGCTTGGGTGATGGGGAAGCAGGTGAGCAGAGCAGTGGAGAAAAAAGAAAAAAGGACTGTGAAAACTTTCTTTAATGTGCAAATGTTTCTGCTCTGACTACTCTTATTTGCCAAGAATTTTGAATTTGATTAAAAGGCTTTCAGAGAATTTGCCATAATAAAATATTTGCTTCTAATGAAATCATTGCATATGAAACTAATGGAAATTATTATACCAATTGATATCTTTCTCACTCTGCTTTATTTTCTTGTTAATAGTGCCTGAAAGTTCGAGAAAAATGTTTCAAGCTGAGAGAAATTTGGACAGAGAAAGGGAGGTAGAAGGACTTCAAATTTGATACTGAAACACACATGCAAATAGTTTGTTGTATTGAGCAACACAGGCAAAGAGGTTGTGATACATGTGAAATACATCAATACGTGTTTGCTAAAAATGAAAGAACATCAGCATGATTAACTTACTCTAAGCTGAAGTGAGACTCTTGACTCCAGCTGATGGCACCAAATTCAATTACTGTGCATCAAGGAAACCTATTAGCACTTGAAATGTCATAAGCTGGCTAGTGTAGCCTTATGAAGTGAAGGCTGCAACTATGCATCAACAAAGAGGAAACAATCTTAGTTTTCTTTCAAAAAGAAAAATAACGAGACATATTCGTGCACTATATTCCAGTGAGTGTGCATGTGTGTGCATCTAGTCCAGCTGTAGTCACATAAAACCGAAATTGGGATTTAAAACTCATGTTTACTGAAATCAATTATTTATCAGTATAAAACAGCATTTTGCAGCAGGTACGTATTTTCAGTAATACAATCATGGTATTCTTCTAAGTTATTGTCACACTATATGCTGACTTTGAACCCAAAATGAACATTTTTTCAGGCCTAAGAATGATATAAAATGATAGCTAATGCGTCCTAAGAAACAGAAATATATGTAGCCAAAAGTGTACAAATTTCTAATGTGTTCAGATACAGTGTTTGCTTAAAGCATTCCTGGTATAATTGGGGGCATAATATGTATAAAAATTGACACCCTTGTCTATCAGGAAAGAAATCAATCCGTATTAAATGAATCAATAATGGTAATACAGAGCTCATAAAAGCATGGAAAGGCGTTCTGTGAGAATTTTTTTCTCCAGATGTGACAAATAGTATTTGTTAAAAAGTAGCATTTTAACAAAATCTTTAGGCAAATACATTGTTAAAACTGTAGCTGAGATTCCAAAACCAAAGAGCCCTGTCTTTAGTTCCTGTCAATGTTTCTGACAGGAGCTTTATCCTGTTTGCTCATACAAACTATAACTTGATTCCCTGCTACACTGTGTTGTCCTCCACTGTCAAGCTGCTGAAGGGAGAGAGCACAAAAAGCCCCCACTTCAACCACTAGACCCTCTCTTGACTCAGTGAGGCTTTAACCCTGTGCCTTAGTGGGTGCCTTTGATACTTTTAAAGGAAAGAGGGAATGAAACAACAAAAATAAAATTTGACAGGTGGTCTAGAGTTCAACTTTTCCATCAAGAAAGATGGGAAGTCCAGCCATCTGAGCACTAATAGTGGGCTGGTTCAGGTAAATGCTGTACAGTGTCACAGTTGCTGTATAGTCTTTGAGCTGCTCAGAAATTCCATCTCCTATTATAAGATTTAGGTCTGCCCAGGAAGACTGAAGTGCCTGGGAAATGAAGTGCCTGAGGGTTTGGGAAATGGCACGGAATCTATATTTGCTTCGAAGATCAGAGTGCTCCTTCCAAGCTGCTGGCATGCATATTGTGTTCACACAACCTTCACAAGTCTCCCCCTACCCCTGAGTAGGCAATCCCTCTGAGAAAGGTCTGTGTTGATCTGGACTGCAATTAAACATTAAAATGCTGTCACTAAAATGCCAGATAGGACAATAAAGGACATGTGAACTACAGATAGTTCTGTTTCCAGCATCTGTAAAGAATTTCACCCCTGAGGTCCCTCCACATCTGGAGTCTTCCCACAGCAAGGGGTGGCAATTTGCTATCCAGCTGTTCTGTAATTAAACAATGTGGAAAGCTGATGAATGCTTCTGCATCACATTGTGAAGATATTCTAAAACAAGGTTAGGTGCCTATCCACTGTGGTAATATGGACTTGGCAAGAACTGACAGTAGAAATCTATGTAAGCAGGTGCCTGATGGATTATCAGATACCAAGTGTTGAGATCTCACTGAAGAGAATAGATTTTGCTGTGTGAGTTAATGGCTGTGTCTTTTGCTGGCCTATCCTTACACAGTAGGCTATATGGAAGATGTTCAAGAAAAATGCACGGTGTTGTATGCACTCTTGCAACTCACCCTAAGATACCAGTTTTGGAAATNCTCAAAACCTGACTGGACATGGTCATGGGCAACTGTATAACTGCTGAAGTAAAAGTATTGCATGTATATCTTAGCTTCTGAAAAAATGTGGTGGTTCTCCATGTTTTTGCAAGGAAAGGTTTAAAAATAAAAAATTAGTTCAAGATCAAAGAGAAAAGAAATATGCAAATTTTAAAATCATAAAATATTTACCCAGTCTTCAGATTTTAGGGGATCTGACTCAGTAGTTTTGACCCTTTAGGAAATGCCATTGATAACTAAGATTCATTTGTGTCACTCACTGGGTCATCCTTAAATAATCTGATCTCTGTGCTAGAGATAAACCACCAAAATGTTTCACTTTTTGAAAAGGAGTCTTCACCTGCCCAGCTGATTTAGCTTTCATCTGGGTTAGTTTTGTTGAAATAAACAAATCCTGCTGCAGGAAAATAAGAAATTCTCCCTCAAAATGTAAGATAGAGAAAGATTTGTGAGGGCAAATCTCACAAATTGCTTGGCCTGGAATTGAAGTCCCAGAGAAAGGAGATTTTTGGATCCAATAAATGCATGCTTTTGGAGACCACAATAAAGGCATTCTAGTGACAGAGCATGTCTATGAAAATTCATTCCAGTATCAGACATCCCAGATGCCTATTTTATCAGGAATCATTATGCTGCTCAGTGT
The DNA here is from genome assembly GCA_013400315.1 of Bombycilla garrulus. Lineage (NCBI taxonomy): Eukaryota > Metazoa > Chordata > Aves > Passeriformes > Bombycillidae > Bombycilla > Bombycilla garrulus. The sequence continues at coordinate 85,804 of VXBU01018953.1, read as the reverse complement.
TCCAGGGACAGTTCTGGACAATGAAGTAGCTTTTGCATTCAAAGAGGTGACATTTAGTCACCAGACGTTTAACTGCCAGGCATAAAGGCCACTGCTTTGAATGGGGTTTGTCTGAGACCTGTGTGGTTAACTGGAGACTAAATATAAACTTTAAAATCAAATGTGCGGCAGCTTAGTCAGTATCTTGAGCTCAATATCATTGATGGGGAGTGAGAAGGCAGTTTGAATTCCTGCTAAGCTCACTTAGAATTAGGACTGCCACAAAACCTCACCAAAAATTTGGTTTGAAATTGTGCCTTCGAGAATACTTACTTTGAATGCAAAAACCCAATAAAATGAGTGTGCATTTGAATTTGTCTCTGATGAATACACATCACAAGAGAAACAGTCATTTTTATACGTGTTTTCAGCTAAAGGATGCATCCTTTGGGAACTGATATAATTCAGCTCCATGGAGCAAAGAAATAAGAAGTAGCAAGTTAACAGTTAGAGTAAAACTAATAAAACCAAAACAATTGAATACAAAACAAAAAGCCCCTCCAAAAGGTATTATAACCAGAAAGCCATTTATAAATGAAGGAATCTCACACTCACAGAAAGAATCTCATAACTAAAAGGTGGAATAGCAATGTGATTAGAATAATGCTGTGGGGCTGACTACATTGAAAAAGCTTGTACAGGCAGGCTCAGCCCTCAGACAAGCCTTCTGGAAACAGTGTTGAATGCTGTCACTCTCTCACAGCAGTGACAAATCAAGGTAGAACCAGAAATACAAAGATTCAGAGAGAGAAAAATTATTTGTTTTGAAACAGCTTTAAGATAAATCAGAAAAAAAAGAAAAAAATAAGAGATTTAACCTACAAGCCTTTTGGCAAGTCAGTCATAATTTGTAAAGATCTGACCAGGAAGCCTATAGAGAAAATCACATGCAACTTAGTATTTAGTGGAGGAAAAATAATTACCATTTTCCTTCAGTTTCTTTGCCACTTTTTCCACCTATTGGATCCTATTTTGGGTTGCAGGTATAAGAAATCAGACTGATGCTGCACCAGAAACTCCTGAGATTTTAAGACCCAGAGACCATTCTGACATTGAGTGTTCCTGTGGAGATACATTGTCTTCCTGTTTCATTCGCAGTCTGGTTAATGAGCCTGTAAATTGAATTAACTCAGCTGAAGTGCTCAAAATCCAAGCTGCAGTGAAAAGAAAACAGGGCAAGAGTGGAGTATGGTGCCTGTACTTGATAAGACTGAAATAGTAATAGTAGTAGTAACAATAATAATAACAATAAAAACAAAAGAATATGTGACTGAAGATATATGATGTGTTATATTGTATAAAGCAGCCTATTAAACAGTGTTCAAATATCAGAGTCCTGGGTACTCAGTCAGTGCATCAGTGTTTCCAGTTCTAAAGAGCAGTCTCCAAAGGGATTAAGAGTAGCTAAGGGGGAAGGCTTCATATTTTAATCTTTTCCCTAGTGCTATGGTATGTGCATATCCTTTCAGACAACGTTTGGCATCTGTTTTTTTAAATAGCAAATGAATGGCCCAGGGAAGTGACTGCCAACTGGAATTGTAAATAACTAGATTTATGACAGCAACAGTGCATTCAAGTGTGGGGGAAAAGCTGGCTCTCATTGCATCATTTATTCCCAATGGTTTTGAAACAATCAGTGACAGAAGAAAAAACGGTAATCTATTCTTCCAAGCTTTTTCCTTCCTCTATAGATCAAAAAGTACCTGCTTCTCTGCTGGCAAACAGAAAAGGAAGGCCTCCCTCCTCTGTTGCCAGTGCCTCTCCAACCCCCCTGCACCTGCCTGGGGCTGCTCTGTGCCAGCCACCCAGAGACTGGCTGTGACAGAACCTGACATCCCTGTTCCAGTGGGTGAACCACTGCCCAAGCTTCTCATTTGCACTGACTTCACTCTGAATTTCTGTTCCTATAAGGCAGTGGTTTCAGAGTAGTTTCATTAGTCAGTCCAGACAAGCATTTGCTGATATTGTTTCCCTGCTCAGAGTAGAGGTTTCTCTGAATCAGACTGAGGCAATTTCCCATTTGTTTGCTGGGAAAACAGAGCCTAAGTGACTTAATGATTCATCCCTCTTGCAATTACCTCAGCCATTAAACAGACCAATACCCTCTATCTGGTCTTTCTCTGTTTCCCTCTAGACTCAGTGATACTTCACTCTAAGGTGGAAAAGTCAAACCAGTCTTGTGATATCCATGAATGGTTCTTCTGCCTCCAGATGTCATAAAGATTTACCTTTGGGAAGTCATAGCTATTAAACTCTCCCCAGCCAGAGGCGCACAAGAGAAGGCTGATATGTTTCTGATATCCTGAAGGCTGTATGAAATGCCATCTAGGATTGAATGTATTTCTATATACATAAATATTTCTGTCGCAAAAAATTATATCCACCTTAAATTAAAAACAGCACAGCAATTCAGGGATTGGATGACATCTCTTATCAGCTGGTGTCTGTATGGGGAATCATGGTGTATGTAAATCATCCTCTTTATATAGGAGTCAATGAGATGCTATGTTCAATAACAGCATTTGGAAAAAAAAACCCAACTTCACAATTTTTTTTCTTGTCCCAGCTGAAAAAACTGAAGACATAGAGAACAAACCTATAGAGATTTATCAGGTTTTGAATGAAAGAAACCTGCAACGAGAATACTAGAGGTGATACCAGCTAGTAACAATAGAACTAAATGAAAGTCTTTTATCTTATTGTCCTCACTTTTATTTCTGGTATGAAATAAGACCTAAACTACATTATTATATATTATTATTGCTAGAGTATCTGCTGTTTAATATTGTAATAATGATGTGGTGTTCTGGGGAGAAAAAAGTTACAATTAAAAAACACTGAATATTTTTTTCTCCCATGAAAGTCATAAATGACTAGTAGTAATGTTTTTGGCTCAAAAATAAATGTCAAAAGTAATGCATAGTGGAATGTTTGACAGAGGCATGCAAGATATGTGCTTGAAGCCAGATCAAGGGTTATGGTAGATATTTGCATGCTCAGCAGCATACTTTTCCATCTTGTTAAGAGCCAGTTATTAAAATTATTAGAGAGAAGTCTCCACCCAAATTAAGGTGAAAATGAAACCATATACCAGAGTCAATAGTACAGACTTTAACTTAAAGTGAAGTAGATTGGGAGAGGGAGAAAGAAATAGGAAAAGAGAGACTCTGTGGATCCTGTCCTGTTTGTCCCCTTCTGGACATTGTGGTGAGTGTCCTAGTATTGTCACAATGCTAGTCTCTGTCTTGATGGGGTGGGGGAAGTTGAAGAAACACAGAGTCGACTGGGTTTATATTCACTCAGGTTTGGGTGGGAATGCCTCCCCTAAGGTGGGGAGCTTCATGTTGGATGATACTTTGGATCATGGGACACTTCAGGAGTCTATGATGGTTTAGGGCACCATCTGAGACATTACAGCTGCCTCTCCCATCAGTGAAGCTGGGTCAGTCATGGCCCATTACAGTCCATCAGCAGGGATGATTACCTTTGGGCTATGTGTGAATGTCCGGGCACTGTCCTGAAGGGGAAGTTTCACGCAGTATGTATGTATGTCTGTGTGTAAGTATGTCTGTATGCCTAGGTGTGTGTATCTGTATCTATTTGTCTACCTATCTGTGGGAATTTTCAGCCATCCTGTAAAGGAGGACATTAGCATGATGAAAAGCATTATCCCACCTCACAGGATTTGTCTCTTGTCAGCCTTTTCCCTTACCTTCCTCAAAATCAGCTGCAGCCTCCAACCAAGATGTGCAGCCCTCTGCACCTGAGCTGTCAATTGAATCATTAAACATTAATAGTCCAGTCTCTCCAAGTCTTCAAGCAGTAACTACCACAGAAGAAAAAATCTGACCTAACAAAGGACTGCTTACAGGTTGTTTGCATCGATTCCCTCAGAGTGAGAGCCCAAAAATAACTTTTGCACATCCAAAAATCTGGTTGGTTATAAACCAACCTAAAAATATTTCTATAACCTAAGAATAACATTTAAGAAAACATAAGCCTACTCACAGTACTTATAAGTCCTTTTTGTATTTTTCTACAAGAATCTCTGAGTAATTAAATTTAAACTATATAATTAAACTTTTCTTGCCTCCAAGGAATATTTGGGAAATATGTCTATATAAGGCTATTCAATAATGAAGTTTAGAGCTCAGCAATAGGACTCATAAGCTGCTTAACAGAATAAAACAGTGTGTGTGGGGAGGACCACCACCCTCAAAATTTAACAGTGCAGCATTCAATGATCTGCTTAGAGTTTGTCCAAAATGCTGAAAGCAGCATGTAGGCCTAACATACCTACCTTATAAAAAGAGCTATAATGATTTTGTGTCTGATATGTGTACATATTTATGAGTCAAAAGATGACAGAAGTTTGATAGAATTTTAAATTTTATTTCTATGATACTACCCAGACAAGCTATCCATAAACATGGATAACCTGGAAAGTGTCCTTGTGGTACTTAATAAATGGTTATGAATCATATGACAAAGAGCAGCACTAAACTGAATCTCACTAGTGTGTTGGTTCTTTCCAATGTAGCAGAATGCCAGGTTCTTTTATTCTTTATACTTGTCTTATTTATATTTTTCAACCAGCCAAACACAGAAAGATGGCTGTATCTCTAGTGTGAGCTAAGAGAAATAGATTTATGAGGAATTTCAGGACAGGGTTCAGGAATGTCTGCTGCTGCTGAAACTGTTTCATGTCGAGCTCTGAGAATGAAAATGTCTCTCTGAAACTCTCATGCTGATTTTTTCATCTTTGCAATGAAGAGGGACTGTTTGCAATACTTGAAAAAGAGCCTTGAAAACTGTCATTAGTAATTTTTCTTTACAAGTGACAAGTATATATATTTTTAAAGTTTCTGGACTTCCTTAGTCATTGAAACAATGACAAATGCATTATGGATACAGGAGGGGATAGTCTTCCTGGTGAATCTGGGCTTCCTGTAGTAGATTCTTTTTTGGTATTTGTACTGGGACATGTAATGGAGAAAGTGGTATCAGATTTTAGATCAGATTTCAAACAAAGGTGTCATAAACTAACCAAAAAATATGGGAAGACTTTTCACATTTAGGAAATTTAAGCAGAACTTACTCCACAGCCTAGCAACCCTTTAGCTGACTGGCACCCAGATTCCTGGGCTTACCTGTCAGTAAGGAGGTGGACTGGTGGAGAGGTGCACACTCTGTACTTAATCCTACTCCCAAGTAGGACTTCTTGACTGCATATGTGGCCCCAGAAACTGGTGGTGTTACTTGGGTGGGTGGAACTAAATGTCTATTTTAATATCTGGCCTGTGCATCATGTGAAGGAACAGTCTAGCTGAGTCCATCTTAAGACAGGCTTTTTTTGTTCTCTGCTAAACTGAAGCTTTTTTCCCCTGGTGTTTCCTATCGATAAAACAATTTTTTCACAACAAAGTTTTTCTTTCCTCTACAAATTGCTGCTCTAATGGAAATATTTTTGTCATTATTCTTTCCTGTTCAACTAGAACACAGGAGAAGATATAACAGAACTCTTAATGGAGCTCAGCATTGGAATTAGTTCTAATCTAGATTTTAAAATTTGTGTCCACCAAAAACTTTGGCATCTAGTACAGGCTAGAGCTTCTGGAGAAACAGCTAATATTTACACATCTGTTATGGTGGCCACTTACATGATTAGAAAAAGAAAGAACTACAAACAATGAATATTTATACTAGATAGGTAAGAGAAGTAATAAAAATAGTGCTCGTTATCAGAAATTTTGATCCATGTTATTTGACATGGATCAAAATTTCCAGCTACTATTCTTACTATTACAGTCAGTAGGCTATAAATGTTTTCCAGGCCCTCCTGAAGGAAAACTGGTCTTTGCCTTGCATGACTCAGGTAAAATGTAACATAATTAAGAGCTAATATTTTTCTTTGTCTAGAGTAAACAAATAAATTAGGTCTGGAAGTGCCACGTAATGACAGAAGCTTTTCATGTTCTGTTGCTTCTGTGTTTAGCTCAGCAGCTTGACTCCCATGGAAACCTACCATGGGAAAAATAGAAATGAATGAACTGTTGAAATGGCTGTGAATTTCACAAGTTCAGGATACTAACTGATTACATTTCCAAATGCTATGCAGAGCATTCCTCTCTATAAATTTTGGAAATGGATGCTTTCTGCTCGCTCTAGAAAAAAGGATAGCTGAAAGTTTCCATAAGTCTCCCTAGGTTCTTGGGCACTCGTGTGCATGGCCCAGACACAGATCTTGATTTCCTCATTCATTTAATTCCCTCATTATATAAATTGAACAAAAAATGCACCCAGTTCACTAATGTAAACAGAAATATTGACACAAAAACCTTTACATTCTGTCTAACAATTGTTTAACAGAAGTAAAATGAAATCTACAAATAAAATGAAATGACAGTGTAAAGCACTTGTCATATGGATAATTAGGCATTACAATAGCAACAGTAAGCTTGGTTTGTTCTTGTCTGTATTATTTCCATTTAGCAGCTGCTACATCTGATGAAAAATTGCCAGATGCAAGAGTTTCCTGATGGGGACCTGAACGTGCTCTGAGTATCCTCATGAACTTTACTACAGTTAAAAAGTTATTCTGGACCTGCAGGAAAGTAGAGAGATGTTTTGCTGACTTAGCAAGTGGGAGTATTCCTTCTCTGAACAAATGGGAAATGTGCTAAACCTGTCTCAGATAGAAACAATTTGGTTAGAAGTCACTGTTCAAATCACCTGCTTCTGTAATCTCTAAAGTGTAGAGCATGTTGTTTACAAATTTTACTTACTTGTAGCAAAATAAACAAACTCAGCTTTCCACACATGCTTTTACAACCTGTCCTAAGTTACAATGCAAAATATGCTGGAAGGTATGTATTCTATCTCCATCTTCATGAACTGTTAAAACCAGGAGGGGCAATATTTTCCTTGCCTCCTCCCCTGAACTATCTCCTGTTAGTGGGCCATCAATGCCTTGCCCCATAAGTCATAAATATCTCCCTCTAGGAGCCATTTCCTGTTTAATGGGCAATTAAAGACCCACCACATAACTCATAAAATGACATAAGCCCATTGTGAGATGCTCCGCCCAGGGGGAGGAACCAAGCATTCCCACCTAGATATAATATGGGTATTGGGACAGAACAAGCAGCCCTTACCCACTAATTTCCAAAGGACAAGAGCTACCAGACTTGTCTACAAAATCACCACTTCAACAAAACCACCTCATCTAGACTACTACCACCACCCTAACTAGTGGGGTGTCAAGTTGTATTCTAACTCTGTCAATGTTTTTTTTTTAATTTTATATTACTTACATATATTTTATTTTTTCCTATTGAATTATATTTCTGACTTTAAGTCTCACTAGTTTTGCTTTCAACCAGCAAACAACCCAAAACACCTGCTCCCCAACAAAAGGAAGGGAATCCAGGTCTTTTGAATATCTGTGTCCTTCTGTGTATCTGTCCCTAATAATCTTGTGGGCTATATCGCGAAAGCCCTCGGCTTATTAGGGCGATACCAGGATGAGGAACAAAAAGGACGCTCAATTCTTTCTGCTGAATTCTGTTTAATCCAAGTCCATTCCTAGGCAGAGCGTGGGGGAAGGGAAGGGTGCAAGTAGCTCGCCTAGCAGCTGAAAGGAAAGAGAGCGAGTCACATGTCTCATGGGGGTTTTGTCCTCAGGGAGGAGGAGGACCCTGGGAGGAGACCCCTGACCAATGGGACCACAGGAACAGACTACCTTTCAGGGATAGGGGGGAAAAGGGACCCACCACCACGGGTAGTGTGGGGAAAGAATACAGCTACTTAGTGCAACCATTATATAAATTCAGTGCAACTAAAGAACCCCGTGTAAACATCAGATATAGTTCACCACAACACTTCTGATTACTCTGCTAATTTTGTATTAAGAATTAGAGATTACAGAATATGCTTTTGATTGCTACCAGTGTAATAGAGTGTAAAAGACTGCAAACAGTCTTTTGTAGAGTGAAAAAAAAAATAGGATCACAAGACATGTCACTCATACAATCTGTCTAATGATGAATGACACCAGTGTGGATGGTATCAAGTCAGCCTACAAATTGGCTATATATATTTAGTAACCTGCAAATACATCACACAAAAAGGCCTTGAACACACCATGCATCAAAACAGAGCATATAATGCTTTCTCACAGAGTAAATTTTTTATTAAATTGGTATGTTCAGAAATGAAGAAGGAAGTTGCTTATTTCAGTCCATTTTATTTCTTTTTTTGACATTGTTTCTCCTGAAGTCTCATTTTGTGATTCAGGTTCCATTTTGCTGGTTTTTGAATGCTATGGATTTTATTATTTTTTAATAAATTTTATTCTCTGATCTGTGGGAATGTCATGAGGTACATTTTTTATAGTAATTTCAAACAGCACACTTTACATTTCTTCAGCAAAGTGCAAATAATCTTAGCTTCTTAATACGACTAGATACTCTTTCAAAGATTTTGCTAGTTTAATATTATTTATTTGTGGTTCTTTCCTGAGGTGAAGCTGGTAGCACTCCAAACTTAGTGAAATGGAACACCTAGGACAGATTCTCTACTTGTGTAAGCTGTGAAAATTAAAGTATGTATGATGAACACTGAAAGCAAGATTTACCTATATATTAAAGAAATATCAGAATTAAAAATTAGATTAGTTTTCTTCTATTCCTTTCTGTTTTTTTTTCCTTCCTGATACAGCTATAACAGTCTCGCTTGACCTAATATCAGTGATTTAACAGGTAAGTATTGAGACTAAGTTAATTATCTAGACTTCCCTACTTTGTCATGGATTAAAGACATGGTGAGTTGCCTCTGCAGGTACCCTCTTTCATGGAGCGGGAATTCTCAGATGTCAGTCTCAAAGTAGATGTTTGTCTTTCAGTTTGCCATGTACAGCATCTGTCCCCTAGTCTTCATCCAGTACTGCTTAGTTCTGTGTCAAACAGAAGCACTAGAAGTCAACAACTAGCAGAAGCATCATGCTCTTTGTTCCTTTCAACTTAGTGATATATTGAACATGATAAAATCTGTGGATTTTACTGGCAGCCATACTATTTATCACAGCATCAGGGTAATGGGTTGGTCCAGTTTGCTGTGAAATGAAACAAAAAGTCACATAAAAAGCAATGGGTATTTGCTCTTTTTTTTTCAGCGTGCTTCTCTGTTCGGGTGAGATCGCCCTAGAGACATTTTATTGCCTGTGTGCTTTGACTTTACGGTTGCTGGGCCCTCTGGCAGAACATTAGAATCAAACGAAGCAGAAACAAAATCTAACAATAGCCAAATGATTCAGGAAGAGTAACAATTATGGACAAAAAATATCTCACTACTTCAAAACCTACCACCTTAGTTTTAATAGATACTGCTTATTGAATGAGATAAGCCTTTGAATGAAAAGAAGTGTATATAGGAAAGCTAAAAATATTAAACATAAATATAACAGTTGGCAGGTAGTAGCATTAAACTGCACAAATGGAGTTAGTTCAAAACATTTAATGCAGTTTTGGTCTACAGGAGTAACAGGGATGCTAAGTCAAGTTTTTATCCTTTCTGCTATTGCTGAAAACATGCACCCAGGCAGATGGTATAAATACGTGCATCTCAGGTTTTTGAACTCTCAAATGTCTTATGTCACAAATACAACCTGTTTAGAGTCTGTAATGTTTACCACTGGATATGTGTACTTAGCCCCAAAGTCACATATTTGCTCACAGAAGGTCCACAGCTGGAACACTAGGATGAAATCTTGTGCATTTACTAATTATCTTTTTGCAGAGAAGATTGTGCATACAATTTCTTATTTGGCATAACCAGACATAATATTTCCCAGTGAATAATGGAATTGCCATGATACTAAACAACAAGCTAATTTCCTACTAACAGAGAACAAGATGCAAACAGTGTTTGGAGTGTTTTTTAAATGTGGTACTGATTAATTCTGTGTTTATTCAATGCTACATTAACTTTTTAAGTCACTCAGGTAGCATCAAATTATTTGCACTCCAGACAATACAAGCTCCCTCACTGCCTACAACGGCAGTAAAATGGTTTCTGTTGAAGGATATATAGTGCCAATTAAGTAAGACAAAAATATAACAAAATTTTAGTGCAAAATATTTCTGCTATAGAAGCTCAGATTTTTTTAATGTGTGGCAATTAGTTGAAAAACAGTTGGTTTGTATTATTTAGTATCTATTAAAAATAAATAAAAACAAATATGAAAAAAGTTAATTACTGCAGGTTTACAAGCAACTCAGATAATAATGGAAATACTATGATACAGTTAACTTTGGCATCGGTAGCAGGCTAATTAATTTCTTCAGGTATCTTGCAGTCCTGTTTGGATAATTCTATACAAGATACTTTGAAATATTTGTTCTTCTACAGAATGTTTCTTGTTCTGAGTCACATTTTAATAATAATGAACTATATTTTTTGTCAAAACTCCTGTGGGCAAGTGACTATGACACAATCAGTGTGATTCAGCATCCTCCTCCTCAAATGAATTTCACAAAGATTCTTATAACTATGTATAACTATTCTTCTATATTCAATATTAGTACAGACTTTGATTGCAGATGTTTCTCTTCTTTGAAAGATAAGTAAAAAAAATATTTCACTCTTGTAACTTATTATTTTTGCCTATTTTTTTCTGCATTAGTTATAGTAGTTAATAATACAGTGAATCATCTTGTTTAGAAAGAAGTGTGGAAAACAGTAGTGCTATGAAATGGCACTAATCATGCTGCTTCCATTGTGTGGATGGGAAAGAAGTAATTTTAGATTTCAGCCTTGAAAATAATGATTTTATTTGGGCTGAAGAGCAATATTTTCATACCTCTTATTCAAAATAAAGTCAAAATAACCCCCACATGATTGTTGAAAAATTTGAACCTGTATTTCCAAAATCTTGACCAGAAAGTCTCAGATGCTTGAAGCTCTGCAGCTGTTTCTGAGTGCAGGCATTACCATTCTGGGTTGGCTGAGCATCAAGGGACTCATTTCATGCCTACACCTCTCAGGGGGTCACAGCCTTCAAGAAGCAATTCAGTGTTCATGAGTCTAGAGAGAAAATGAAGTTGTAGAGAGTGTCTGGGGAATGTTTGTCAGGAAAGCGAGAAGGGGATTGAGTTATTAATGCTGCATTTTTCTTGAAATGAAGAAAACGCAGAAATAACACTGTAAGTAAGAATCATCATGCAAACTCAGAAGCAGTTTGGGGGTTTAAGGTGCAACTACATGATATTGAGTAGACGTAGCCAGACACCTCAAGTGTGGGTTGATTAATTCTTACATCTAGAGCTGGGTGCTGAACATTGTGGCAACCACTACTTGTGATTTGCTAGAATAGGGGAATGTGATTCCCTGTGCGTGAATCCATGTTACCCTAGCTCTTACTGTTGATCCTTGTTGCCTCAATTAATTAGCTACTCCTTGTTCAGATTCCTTTGCCCAGTCCCTGACAAAACAGAACATATGCTGTGGTTGCTGTGTGGTACTAGATACGGCTTAGTTTTATTTTATAACATAGTGCTACTCTGTGCAACAAATTCTGACTAATTGCTCCCCCACTGCTCTACCAGTCTGTGAAAATGTCAGCATTAAAACCCATCTAGTAGGAACTCCCTGGCGAACCTCCGTAAGGTTGTATAAAAAGCAAACTTTGGTGAATGAGGTTTGACTGGTAGGGAAATTAAGTATGAAAGAAATGTTCTCATCATTGATTCAGGTATTGAAGTTTTTAATTTTTCCCCCAGGTGCAATGAACATAAACACTTTTGACTTTGTAGATCTTGTGAAAAACTCTTTCTCTTTGTCTTTTTAAATAAATCAAACTGTTTTCATATAAATGCGTGTAATTGCTGTTATTTGGTTAATTACAGAATCACAGAATCAGAGAATATTATGGGTTGCGAGTGACCTATAAGAATCATTGAAGTCCAACTCCTGGCCCTGTGCAGGACACCCCAAAGGTCACACCTTGTGCCTGAGAGCATTCCCTTCCCTTCCCTTCCCTTTCCATTTTCTATTTAAATCAATGAATATAATTTCTCCCTTTCTTGCTTTCTTTCTTAGTGCTAAAAAGTACACAATGTCTTTTTAATATTTAATTAATTAGATCACTTTACAGGTTTTAGTTTAAAGGTAACTTTAGCACAAATGCATCCATTATTAACTGCAGAATGGTAGTGGCTTCTTGGGAACCCTCTTTAGCTTAATATGAGAACCCCTGGCAGCAGAAAACAGTGCTGATATTGTTGTCAAGTGCGACAAACTGGCAAATGCAATGGGCACCACGCTGGAACAATGCAAACTGCTTATATCAATGGAAGAGGCAATGTTTAAAAGCGAGGGGAAGGCAGACAGTGAGAGGCTGCTGAGGAAGGTTCGGTTCCGCGTCGCATCCTCGCACAGCGGGCGGGTGTTGAAGGAGGTGTACGCCGATGGGGAGGCTGCCGACTCACTGGACTCTGAGTATGCCAGTAGCTCAGAGACTGACCAGACAAGCCGGCTGAGTGAAGTGGACGGGCAGCATAATGGACATGTAGGGTCAGAGTGTGATGAAAATGGTAATGAGCAGGACGACTTGCTCATTTTAGTCAGAGCCACTAAAGAGAAGGGGTTTGGTACAAAGCGAGTCAACATCCTCAGCAAAAATGGCACAGTCAGGGGAGTCAAGCATAAGGTCAGCGCTGGTCAAGCCCTTTTTGACAATTTGGCAAAAATATTTCAGGTAGGTGATGCAGATCTGCTGCTTGTAAGCCGTCTCTCTTTCCCTTTTAACTCCACACATTATTCCCTTTCTTCAAACTGCTCTCATTTAGGACTTCTCAATATTCTGTCCCATTCCCCTTGCTATCCACTTGCACAAGAGAGGCTCATTTATCTTTCTAGTATAAAACAGCTCCACACTCCATGTTGACTGTGAACTTTGCTTTTCAAAATTGACCTAATGTTTGCTGAGTAGAAATATGTATGTTGTGCTTCCAATGTCTCGATTAGGAAAGAAATGTAACAGAGGACTTAACTAGGGCTTTGCTGGAGACCTATACAGGTTTCCTGTACAGAGACGTGGCATGTTGCCACTCCTATTACATTAATTCTAATGAGTTTACAATGTTATCTACTGTCCCCTACATGGAAATATGCAAACTTGCAAATTTCATTCTGTTTAGTCTGCAGAGTAGATCAAAGTAGGTGCAGGGTGGCAGCAATGATGGTTTACCCATATGAAAATTTCAGGGGAATGAAATCTTAGTCAGAGGTCTCTTTTATTAATGTCTGTTTTCTATCTATTTTGTAGAAAGAGCAGAATATCTGTATTTGAAACAGTATATACAACACTAATACCTCAGTCAGAGAAACCGAGGCCTTCAGAAAAATCAAGATAAAAGTACTAAAATATTTATCTTATATATATAATTTATCTGTATATGCTATTCAAGCCTTTCAATCATTAATATTCATACAGATAGCAACAAGTGTGCAACCAGACTCTTTCTGAAGTTCTTAGAATCCAGAATTATGCTTTTCAATTAAATTATGGTTTCAAGATTATTTTTAAAACTTTTATGCAGTTTAAATCATGGAGAATTTGCTATTTATAATGAGTCTCTTCAATTTGAAATTACTTTGAAATAAGGTAATTTTATATTACATTAATAAATGGCAATAGATTAACACTCTCCTGCTTCTGGAGATGAATTTATCCTCCATGTTGTACCTAAATTAACAGTCTTTGTCAATATGAATGTTCCTGTAGAAGTTGAAGTTTCAGAGAAGGATTTCCTGTTCATTTTTGTTCTTTACATTACATCACATCACATCACATCACATCACATCACATCACATCACATCACATCACATAGCACTCAAGTTGTTTGCTTTCTTTCAATCTGCTCATGGAAGAGTTTGGCCCTAATACCTTATTCTGATAAAATTTGTAACAAACTCCCTTTTTAAAAAATAGCTTAAATTACTAAGTATTAACTGAGGCAGGTTTGGGTTCTTCTCCAACTTCAATTCCAGTATTCTGTGCAATTCACTACACAGAGTACCCAATTTCACCCCACTAGCCTCATTCCCTTCTAAAAGCTGTCTTCTACTACATCAGTAACACTAAGCTAAGAAATTTGAATCAGTTAAATAAACAGACCCATTTGAAGACATATGCACCTTATTTAGTATCCCTGCCTTATTGCTTTTTCTATCCCCAGTTTTAGGTTGAGAGTTCTTCAGGAAAGGCCTGTGGACTGAAATCAATGTACTTTGATTGCAAAGCTTCTTGTATTCCTAGCAGAGTTCATGGTAGGACCAGTGCTATTTCCATGATATGTTTTGCCAGAAGAAAGTATTTTCTTGAAAGGAGGCATATTCATCTTATAACTTCAGAAAATTACATGTATCCAAGTTTATCACAGAATTCCTTAATTAAAGCTTGTAAAACAATGATTGTTTAAAATGTGGTAAGGATTTTTTCATTGACAATATTTTACTGTGGAAGAAAGGGGAAAATGCAAATTATCAGATGAAAACAAACTAAACAGTTTTTCATAGAGCATGTAATTACAATAAAGAACTCTCTGCTACATGCATTGCAAAGTTCAAAAGAAGAGGCAGATTTTCAAACTGGATGAGGAAAATATATGTGGAACTGAGAAGCTTCTTCTTAGGCAGGTCTAGATGAGTGATTTCCAGAAAAAATTGTATATTCTTATATTAGGCACCTACTGGATCAACAACATATATTCAGCAATACAGAGAATATAGTGATTTGAGGTTTCTAAACAGATTCCCATTTCCTCAGAGATAAAGTTCTAAGTCCAGTGGAAAAGAATGATGGTTTGCATATTTTTTATGTCATACTCTGAGCCAATTTTGTGTGCTGCATGGTGAGCACAGAGGAGAGAAAAACACGGTTAGCTTTGAGATTTATTTGAAACTGCTCAATCTTAATGAGAAATATGATTGAAATCAATCCATTTAAAAATGAAGTAATGGCCCTTAGAATGAGATTAGAGGATGATTTCTAGTTTTCTGTAAGCATGTTCCAGACAATTAATTGAGCTGTAATATCAGTTAGAGAACAACCAGAGTTCTTTTTTCAAAGATCTAGTTAGATAGAAAGATGTCTTTGTTAGCAGATACAAGCAGATACAAGCAGATACAAAATCTCTCCATCTGGGTATTTTTCTAAGTTACTCCCTTGATTATGTGAGGTCATCTCCAGCTACGTTTCTCTTAGACAAGCAGCACCAAATGTATAACAACAGTAAAGAGGAGAGTGCCCCTCCCTGAGGGGAGTCCACCTCTGCGACTTTGATGATTCAGCAGCAGGAACTTGTATGAGATTAATTCATTGTATATTTCTCAGAGATAGTGTCAAGTCAGTATTTTTAATCTCAGAGTATGCACATGAACTCTTGACAAACCTGCATTCTAAGCACTGATAAATTCTTGTATGCAAATGCTTCCTATTTAGAATGCACTACATCACTTCCTAACTAAAATGTGCATGTAAGAAGCCAAATGAGTGTGTCTGAGTGTCCTGTGACCCTGAAACTAGGATGTGGCTTTTTTATACAATATAGTATTCTGATTCTTCAGACTATATCTGCAAATTTCTTTAATATACTATTTCCCCAAGTCCCTAGAGGCTCCCTGTGATAGAGGAGAGATCCTTTAAAGCAAATCACTTTGCTCAGATATTCTAGAGATAAGAAGGGATTCATTAACTGGGCTTTGTTATGTTATTCAGTCAAGACCCTTGATTTTGTCTGTTCAATACATGTGTGAAAAGCGCTTGTGTATTTTAATATTCTATGGAAATATTTAGATTTGTGATTTTTTTTTTCACACTGTTTTACTACAGCCTTTCTACAGAATTGGTTCAGACACTTTCTTCCCACAACAAATTTATCTGAAAAAAACCACACCTTCTGGAGCTTTTTTCAATTTTAAGAGAGTGAGGTAATGCAAGAAGTATTTCTAGATGAAAAGGTGGTTTTGGTTGTTGTTGTTGTATGATACAAGCCTGGTCTCAGAATGTATATCTAATAGATATACATGTGTGTCCCCTGCTACTTCTCCCCAGTCATGTGCTCAGCACTTCCCCCACCCGTTCAATCTGTGACCTCTCATTTCCACTGTTCCCTGGAAAGCTGAGTCCTTCCTGTTACTCTGTCTGAGGATGGTCTGTGTCCCCAGATGAGACCTGCTCCAGTGCTCTGACAGTGAAAGGTCTCCCTTTAGATCATCCCTGCACACCAGGTCATCCCCTGGTGAAGTTGCTGCCAGGTGAGTGGGAGCAGCTGTGGCAGCTGGGGCCAGCACAGCCATGAGGATGGAATGTGGGACAGAGCAGGACATGTCCAGGGGTTGCCTCAGCTTCAAGGCAGAACATTCTGGGGGAAGAAAGTTAGGGAAGAGACGAGCTCTATTGATGCTTCAGAACAGCATGGTTTCCATGGCAACCCCTCCAGCCTTTTCCTCCTTGGGGTGGATGCCACAAAGAGAATGTGACATAGCAACCACATCCTGGCAGGGTGAGGGAGTGGTGGGGGGGGAGTTTTGATGTAACAACCAATCTGGGTAGGGAAGGTGGGAGGGAGGGCACTGGTGGTCACCTGTGGAGGGCAGGGATGGTCACACGTGTCACCCTAATGCTTCCACTAGCACCTAACCTGGGCCTGGGGGCAGCCTCCCACAATGTGAAAATATAGGCGTCAGACAGCTGGGAACAGCTGGGAACACACTACTGAGAATCCTGAAAAGCAGGAGAGAGCTGGAGCTCCCAGTCTCCCTCTTCATGTACCTCCTTGGCATAAATTTTCTCCTGCTGAGACTCTAAAGCTGACAGCAATTGGCAGCTCTGAAGCTGGAGGCATGACTTGCCTCCAGCACGTGTCAGAAGCATAAGCCCCTTCTTTGCTTATCTGAAGTAACTGTGTTTTTATTTCAGTATACTACCAGAAATTTTGTATTCTAATATTACAATACTGTTTAAATGCAAATGGATATGAATTTTTCCTGTTACCTTCTGTGAAAAGTAGTAGAGAAATAGTTATTTTTTCCTTGAAATAAATATAATTCTCTTCACAGCCAATTTTTATGACTAAGCCATTCCTATGGCTAAGTCACATAGACCAAAATCCTTGGGTTGTCTAGTATATTATTAGATAGTACAATGATCATTTAATGGCAAACTGGGTTTCCATCCCAGTGTGCAACATAATGGAGCTCAGACAAGGGTTTTACACAGGTGTCTCCTCATTTTCCATGTTTCAGCATGGGTATTTTTTCTCCATTCCTATAATTACACATCCACTGGCCTTTCAGCCTCCTCTAAAATGTCAGGTTCTGCTAAATTAGCCACAAAACTCATTCTCAGGCAGGGCTTGCTGATGTGTATTACAAAAGGGCAGGCCTGGTTAAAAAAGCTGATGAATACCTTTGAGCATTGTGTCAGAGAGGATACAGCTGAAGAATCACCCATAATGCACACAGTCTTTATGATATTTCCAAGCACAGTTTCTCAGGTAGAGCTCACATTTAAGGTTGTGAAGTACAGGTCATTACTCAGCCTGATGAAGAATAAGCTTATTAATATTTAGAGAGAAAGAAAGGAAAGAAAATAAAGAATCACGTGAAAGTTCGTTAAGAGGAGAGCTTTTGGGGTGGTTAAGAGCACTTTCATCTTTCTTTACTTGTAGGTGACCTGTAAAAGTGAATACACAGCAGAACATGCAGAGCTTACAAACTGATAGGGCTAGCAAGTACCACAAACAAAATAAAGTGAAATACAGCAGCAAAATTAGCCATCTTCCAAAGAACTCAGAGGCTACAAAGTGATGTTAAGGAAAGGTTCTTGTGTAGTAGTACAAGCAAAGGTTTTTAGCGTGGGTGGCATGCTGTAATACCACTGCAGCCTCTGGAGCATATATCGCTACAATCCCCAAAGTCTGGGGGGACAAGAACGAGAGATCTGCACTTTCACTGGAGAAGTCTTGATAAGATTTGAAAACTCTTTCTTGCTGATCAGCTGATGATCAGTGCTGACACCCCAGAAATCACTGGACTATTTGAATTCCAATCCTCTTCTAGGACTGAACAAAGACTGTGAAAACTCTCGTGGACTTTGCCTTCATATTCTCCTCCATACACAGCACTCTGCCTCCCAAATGGACATAACTTATAAAACAAAACAAAGGACTACATTGCTTTTATAGAGCATTTGATGTAGTAATGTCCATTATAAGGATAAGAGATGAATACCACTGAGCTGCAGCTATCACACAAACTTCCAGTGTACTTTCCTAGTGTTAGCATGTCTGGAAAACTAATTATTGAACAGTGTTGCATTGAAATCCACTGGAGAACAGGAAAAATTGCAATGACATTGAGGATCAAGTGATTATGAAAAGCAGGTTTTTGCTTGTTAAAGAAAATTCAGGGTTAGAAGGACAAATAGATCACTACTGGAATGGGCATAGCAGTGCTTCACCGCTTGCTTTATACCTTCAGCAGGGCTTTGATCTGTGACCACACTGCATGGGACAGTGATTCAGCTGAAGCTGTTGATCATTTCACAGTTATTAGAAATGTAGATTCCAGAGTAGATGTCTGAACAGATATATTGAATTAAAAAGGGAAATGGTCAGGTCTGTGAGCTTTTAACTGGAATCTGGATTTGGTCAGTGCTTAGGATGTAGGTTTTTTATTGTTCACATGTTGTAGAAATCAGTTGTAAAGCACTGAGGTCAGACAAACCTATTACTAGACTACTCAGGACCTTTTTAAGATTTGCTTCTGTTGGACTTGAAATACATATTTGACATACACTTGATAGGATCAGTAAATAGATTTTTAACTAAATAAACCTCTGAAAGTGATATACAAGTTTTGAGTTAAAATATACTCAGATGTCTCGTTTTCAAAAAGTGTAGGTATGGGATGTCTTGACTTCTCAATACACGCAACATTGGGAAACTTACCAGCAAAACTGTGATTAAATGTATCACTTTTTAAAGACTGAATCAGTAAATGAAGGAAAAAAAATATAGGCTTTTATGCTGGCAGTTTGACCAGCATGTACTGGACATCTGTCTAACCTTCCAGTGCACTGCATGGCCTCAAAATTATTCTCGCCCTGATGAGTCTTGATTCTTGTAAAAAATCCATAAATGAGGTCAGTGTTCTTGAGACACTGTCCCTTGCATGGGAGAGAGCATAGCAAAGGAGTGGTGTTGCTGCAGTAAATATATATATATATATAATATATAGTACTAGAGTGAATCAACACTTCAGGTATAGATTCAAAGAACTCACAGGCCTCTGAGGAAGGACTTAGACATCAAGCTCCAAATCTAGGATTCTCTACATCTCTCTTGGTGCCACCTTGCCTCAAAGGCAGCAAGAGCCTTTCCATAAAGAAAATTTCACTAATGCTCTGCCTTGGCCATGTGCCTCAGCAGGTCGGGATTGACAGCACCTGACAGTTTCTTCATACTCGGTTCCTGTGGGATCCATAAAATAAGGGTTCCATTGCCTGTCCCACCTGCATGACTTCATGCAGTAGGTGTTACATGAGCACTCCTGGTGGATCAGCTCCTACACAAACTGTACTTAAGCAGATGCTGCTTTGTTACAAATTGTGTCTGCAGAAGGCAGTGGTAGGAGATGTGGTGTTTCAAAATAGACAGTCACAAGATAGCAAGAATAAGTTGTTGGAGCAGGCTTGCTGATTCTCAACTTGCCATACCAAATATTACTGCATTCTTCAGCATCATGCTTGACATCCATTCCCTCCCTCCCTCCCTCAAGCACTATAGTGATCACGTTGTTCCAGCATGCAGGTATCCTAGAAAAACTTGGGGCCTGTGACTTGCTCGTTAGGGAAAAGAGGTAGAGAGGAGACTGAATCAGGTATTCAAGACATGAAAGATTGCAAATAATCGTGTTCTGCTGCCTTGTTTCATCCTCTCTCTTTAAATTTAAAAATAGATTTGCTTTCTTTTTGAAAGAATGAATGCAAATGCCAAATGGAAGAAAAGTCTTTCTGGTTGTACTAAGTGGGATTCTTAAGTCATATTGGCCTCAGGAAATTCTCTGAGCTGAAAATAGTCATAAAATGAAACAGTATTATTAGGAAATGCCATATATGCTTTCCAGACTCTTAATTTTAGTTATCTGTCTGGTAGATGACCTGGAATACCGGATAAGCACTGGGTCTGACCCTGTGTACTGCTCTGAGACTCTTACGTAATGTGCCTTTGTGGGACTGCTCAATAAGGTGCTCAGCCTTTGAATTAACATGGAAAATGCTTCCTCTTACTTCAAACTAACTTGAAAAATGGTCATGTTACACAAGCATCCTATCAAAAATATCTTAGGATGCTAGTTCAGAAATTTCTTCTACTTATTCTAAGAGTAGAGTTTTTTTTCCTGAATTGGTCTCTTACAATGATGATGAAAAAGATGAACTGATTAGTCTTAATCATTAATTAGTAGAAATAACTCTTGTCTTTTGCTATCTGTGAAGCTCAGCTTGGTAACTCAGCAGGAAAATAAAGAGAAAATATGTTTTGATGTATTCTTATAACCAGGACTATCAAGAAAATTTGAGGCTATTCACTTTTCTTTGACATGGTAAAACAGGCTGCCTGCTAGCTCACTGACCCTGAATCTTTGCATGCCTTCAATACAGAAACTCAACTTTTGTAGAACACATAAAGATTAAATAAATTACCTTTGTGCTTAATTACTAGCATTATATTTGGTAATTGACCCTTAATTTTTTGTACAAATAAATTGCTATCAAATATTTCAGGGTTCTCACTGCACTTTAGTGTCTTAGGTTAAGTATGTTTTACTTAAAACTTTACAAACATGAAAGCAAATATTTGGCTACATTGGGCAAATTTGTTAGCAGAGTGCACAGCTGTGCAATTGCAAAAATATGCTGATAATGAAGATGAAAAACAGCTCCTTTATTAAAATCTTAAAAAAAATTCTAAAAATAACATTATTTGGTTTATTTATCTCAAAACTGTTTCAGTTCTACTGAGTTCGGATTTGAAAATACACTAAGCTAGAAAATATAAATGTTTATGTGCCACAGGTAGTGTTGCTAGACTCCTCCAGTCTGTCAACAGATTGCTATGTTATTTGTCTAAGGTTGGCAGTTTATTACACACTGCACAAAAACATGGTATATGATTAGCTTGACAGAAAGAAATGGTCAAAAAGACAATTTTGTTCTTGTCTAGAACTTTAGCCTGCAACTGCAATGTTTGGTGGCACCATAATTTTGTAGTTGAAATGTAATAAAATATTCTTTAGAATAGAATTTGCAACGAGAGGGAAAAGGGTATGGCTTTCATGCATGAAAACCTTTCTAATTGCTGCAACATCCTTGCAAGGTAGTACAAAACATGAAAATAAAACCTCAATGAATTTTTCCAAAGCTTGTAAAAGGAATAATAGATAGGACAGCATTCCCAGCCTGTTGATTTTGAAAAAAACCTGTATTTTAGACTAAAAAAGCAACTCCGCATCCAAACAGGCTTGATGCACTAGTTATATTGTGGAGAAGCTGCCACAGCACGGCTCTTTATAGCCTGTATCATAGAAAGCAACACAAATGGTCACAGATGAGCAGCTGGAGTCACTGAGGTAGAGACTCATTTCACACATGAAAGAAGACAGAAAAAACATCATTCATTGCTAGTATGAATTGTGGAAAACATTTTAACAACCTTAGTACCATTTCACTTTGGAACTTTATCTAGAGACATCATCCATCAAAGTCAGACGAGCATGTCTGTACTGCCGTAAAACCACACACAGTCTCACTCTTTCTCCATTTCTGAAAAAAAAAATATAAAAAGCCTTACTGGCCAATACTTGTACACATTTAAAACACCATGCAGTGTTATGAGCTGCACTGACAAATCAGCCAATGCTGGTACAAAGGCAAAGAGAGTTTCTTTGGAATTCACCCTTGTTTCGAATACAACAGACTGCTAATTATCTAACAAGCTTTAAAGCTATTAGGAAATGTAAGGAGTTATACGTTGTTATTTAAGAAAAACTTGTTTCTCTTTGAAAATTCTGTAAGAAGAAGGAACTCAGTCTTTAAAGGATTTACAGCTCTTTAAAAAAAATGCAGTATTTTCCTGCCTGGCTGCTCATGTCTTGCTATTTGTTTACTACATCTAAATGCAAAGCACTCTCCCTCCTAGCCCTACAGGCAACCATGAAAAATTTCACTGTTGTTCAAGTGGAGAATGTCCTGAGAGGCAGACTGATAGACACAGTGAAAAAATGAGAGCTTTAAGCATTATTGCTTCTTTCCACCTGCCACAGGTCATAATCTGTGCCTTGAGAACTTCCCTTTCCCCCTGTTGGCAAATCAGGTCTCTGGTGAGATCACACCTGCCTAGCTGTATCCAGCTTGGGGATTCTCAACACAGGAGGGAAACTGACCTGTTGGAGCAAGTCCAGAGGAGGGCAGCCAAGTTGATCAGACTCTCATGAGGAAAGGTTGAGAGAATTGGGTTTGTTCAGCCCAGAAAAGAGAAGTCTTTGGAGCGATCTAATTGTGGACTTCCTGTACTTGAAGGAAACTTAGAGGAAAGATGGGGCAAGACTCTTTACAAAAGCCTGTAGTGACAGACAAGGGGGAATGGAATTCTTCAAATTCAAAGACAGTAGGTTCAGATTAAATATTAGGAAAAGATTCTTTACTGTGAGGTTAGTGAGGCATTAGAACAGCTTGCCCAAGGAAGTTGTGGATGCCTTTCCCCTGGAAGTGTTCAAGGCCAAGTTGGATGAGTCTCTGAGTAACCTGGTCTAGTTGAAAGTATCCTGCCAATGCATTCTATGATTCCATGATGCTCTAAATCGGATTCACTCACATGCAGTGGGTAAACCTGGTTGTTCTTTCAAATCTCACAATGATTCAAAAATATAAGCACCTACTCAGACCCTTCAAGTTCAAACTTAAAATGTCGTAAGGATTTAAAAAGCTCCATTTCTAAAGGACTTGTTCAGGAAATAGATTCCCTTCATCTAACTGGAAAATATTGCCATGGGAGCTGTTTTTGTACCTGCTGGTGGTCAACCCTTTTGTAAACCTGTCTGGTTGGTGAATGATACTCTTTTGCATCCTCATATGGAAGATTGTGGGGTGGAAGGGCACTTTTACTGGCCAATATTTACAGCTGAATGCAGATAGTACTATAGGAGGCTTTTTTTTCAGCTGCTTCTGACTGGGACCAGTCTTGAATCATTTAGTTCCTTCAGTCAGGTGGTTTTATCATCAGCTACTCCAGCAGTTCTCTTTTCAAGACCCAAGAGATAAGGGCAAGAGGTTTCAAAAAATGAGAGCAGTCTAATGCAATTCCTGACCTGTTTTTTATGCTATCCCAATTCTCGTTTTGGAAGAAGGTTATTCAGCTGGCAGAAACACGATCAAGCATGGAGTTTCAGCAATGTTTGAAGACATGATATGAAATTAGAATAAATGTTATTGATTTTTCTTGCTGCATGATATTAAATGATATCTATGCAAAGAAACCATTGAAATGTTATTCCAAAGGAAAAGCAGACAGATGATTTAATAATCTCAGCTTCTTCATTTTTACTCTTATTCCTTGAAAAGAACACATTTAGCTATGACAAGATATATATATTCTAGCCCCGCTGCAAGAACATTATCATATGAACAGTATATTATATGAACACTTTATGTAAAAATTACACATCTCTGAGCAAAATCCTGAATCAGACTAGAACGTAAAGCTGCTTAAACTGCCTTGGTAAAACATTAGTGCAGCTGCAGATGTGACATATACAGAATATCTAAATTGGTAGGTCTTTTGACCAGCAGGTTTAGGAGCATGCATAAAGCATACAACCTACTGTATTCTGATTTTCAGACATTATGCCTATATGGTTAAAAATCAAAAGAAAACAAAAGCTTACACCTTAGAGTCTTTCCAGCAATGCCGCCTATAATTCTGCTTCATTAAATTCTCTTGTATTTTGCTCACAAAGAACTGGCGGATGAATCATTTGTTCCCTTTCATACATCATCAGAGTGTTGGTTTGGGACTGACTGACATTTTAGCAGGCAGGAAATAACTACTCCTGGAAGTGAGGTTCAGCTGTGAATTTTCCTTGGGCTCAGTGTAATATTAATTGTAGGCAAATTTTAAAGATAGACAGGGAAATTAGCTAATTAAAAGTGAAATGTTTCAGTAGGATATATATTTAGTATAGGACTGCCTAAGAGGCTTTCTTTTATTTCTGGCATTGAACAGGTACAGATGTGCTGCAGCTTTAGTTTAGCTTCCCCCCCCCTCCCCCCCCCAGCTACAGAGTCCTATGGGAGGGGTAGGCTGGGCTAGGCTGTGCCAGGAGCCCTTCCTGAGGGAGCTGTCCCAGCAGAGGGAGGGAAGATGGAAAGGGAGAGCTTGTCTCAGCCTGTTGTTTTTCCTCCTTCCTCCCACGTCCGGTGGGGGGTTGGGTTAGGCTGGGCTGAGAGAGCCCCTTCAGAGGGAACTGTCCCGGCAGAGAGCAGGGGGAATGAAGGGATGGGCTTGCCCCAGCCTGGCTGAGGAGAAGAATTCCCCCCCCACCCCCTCCCCTCCCTGGCATGAAGCTGGGAGATCTTAGCCTCTCTTAGCCTCCTGCTTCTCTAAGGCAGCAGTCAAGGACACTTTATCGGAACAGCTGATAACAGCAGGAGATACTAGCAGAAGTCTCAGAAAATGACGTTTTAGCTGTTTCTTGCCCAGACTGACTTTTTTAAGGCACACATTCTGCTCAACTGAAAGGGGAGCAGCTTGAAGGAGATAAAAGATGGGACCTGAGACTGGATGTCAGGGAAAGACAGGGAAGGATCCAAGGTTGGAAGGAAGGATGAAGGGTTGCCTGGTTGACATGGACTTATCTTGCAAAGCCATAAAAAATTAATTAGATACTTTCATAACATGTACAATACTTTTTTAGGGGCATGTCTTAGTCTTGTGGGGAGTGCTGAAGTAGCACTGATTTAATGAGGTCCCCAGCCCCAGGGACAGGAACAGGTATCTATTTCTTAAGATGAAAATGGGACAGATAAAAAGAACTTTTATTTTAGACTAAATAAACCCCATTCTTAAACTATACCCTAAAAGCTGATGCAGCCATGAGGCTGTTGTGAGAGAGCTGTTTCATGGGGGATGTTTCACAATGGTAAATTCCCGGGCAGGCCATTTGTGAAGTACGTGGCCACAAGAGGACTAATATTCTTGTGGAGGATCTATGGCAATGCAGGAGAGACTCTGCTCTGCCTTGATGGTTTGGGGAAATGATTGTTCAAGGAGTGGATTGATTAAAAATCCTAAGTTTTGTCTTTTCATGTTGTCAGTGGGAAAATGAACAGTCAGTGAGGGGAGGATGGATGCTTTGAAAGTTTAATTCTAGTTTCTATTTTTCCCTCCTTTTTAATATTAGTTAATAAAATTTCTTTTCTATACTTTAAATTTAGGTGGTTGTGCTCCTTTTTTAGTCCTATCTCACATCAGAAATTGAGAAAAATATATTTTCATGGGTGCACTGGCCCTCAGCTGGTGCTAAACCATGATATTCTTAGTTCCCTGACCAGGAATCAAAAAATTAGTAAATAAAACCATGACAGCCAGCAACCACAGTATAGACTATCCTAGGGCAGAGCTGGTTTATGTATGCTGTCTAGGAGTTGTATCTGCACAAAAATCTCAAGCTCTCTGCCTTTTTTGAAATTTATTGCTTAAAAAAAGAAATGAAGCACTTCAAGTGTGCAATGTAGATGAATCTTTAATTTAAAAAATGGATATTGAGTATATAAGTAATAATTAACTATTCAGGGTTTGAAGATGAAGGTACTAAATTTCTAGGTATCATTAAGTAATGAGATAGCTGAGAGCATAGTTCCAATTAGGTTAAGTGATATAGCAGGGAAACGAGGTCCTTCATCACTCAGTCTTAATGCAGGACAAAGTAATGCAGTAACTATGAGATACTTCTTTGCATCACTTCCATGTATTGAGTGATAGAGCTCTCTGAGAGGTAAGGATTGAATCAACACTTTGGTGCACTAATCACACCATAACTTTGAGGTGTTTGGAGCTGAAAACTGAGGGAGAGTGGTGGTTTCCCTGACTTGCTCACCATTCCCAGAGAGTTTCAGGATTTTAGTGGATCTCATTTCAGCTTTCATTTGTAGGAATATAGTAAAAGATGAAATAACTTTTGGCATAAAGCTTGTTGTTTGCTGAACATGAAAACTCCAGCGTGTATCCCAAATCAAAACCAGAATTCATTTAACTCTTTCCTTTCATTTTATTGCTTAGGAAAGTGTGAAGAATGATAGCAAATTTTAAAATTTTCTCTGCTGATGATTGCAGTTAAGAATGACTATTTCATTTATACTTTTACCTTCCTTAATTGTTTTTGAGTGAACAGTTCTGTAAGATATGACAGACTGACTCTAGGCTCTAATTAATCTATGAAAGTCTAAAACAATTCTCAATGAAAATGCAACATTTTTGATTGAGCTGTGATTGATTAGGACTTTCCTGAATACCGGTTTTTATTTGTTGATTCTCTCTAGCACTAGGAAAATTGCCAGTTGCAACACTGCTGCATATATAAAGAAGTAATGAACTGCTGTGTTGTTTCCTATGATATTCTGGCACACTGAAAGTAAGTCTTGGGAAAACAGGCCCACTTTACCACACAAAGCATGGCTGACAAAGAAGGAAGAGCCATGGAATATCATAAGCAGGATCTCACTAGCTAACTGTTTTATTCTCAGTCAGAAATATGATGAATGGCATTTGTAAGTTGCTCAACAGACTAGAATACAGTTTTCATAGACCTCTAATACCTGTTAATTAACCAAATTAACTGACATTTGGGAACTTTAAAGGGGATCACTGCATGCAATGTTTAAGTGTAAAATGAGTCAGAGATTCCTGTATGTATATGTTACTATTATGTTGACACTAGGATTTTTAGACACTAGCATTTTTAGACACTAGCATTTTTAGACTAGGGAATATTTTAGAAAAAATTAGTAAGGAATTGGTGAAAGAGAGGAACAAAGACAAAGAGGGAAGGGATAGAAATATTTTTGGTAAACTTCATCCGCCTGGCAGAAAACACTATACAGGGTATCTCAAAGCTGCTGCCAAGCTAAAAATAAATGGGCCAGAGCAGACATTGTAATTTTCATGACAGCTATTTGCTGCTTATCACAAAAGTCTATTTCTCTGCAGTATGAAATATTTTATTGAGTGAAGTAGCAGTGCTTACAGACAGGTAGGGTGAGGGTTCATAAACCAGGACTCAGAGCCATGCTGTTTGCTAATTTTTCTGCATGATCTAAGATATCAAACACTTTCATTCTTATCTGTTTATCCTCAGCAAGTCCTGTTCTAGTTCACTTCTGACTAAAGCCATCCTTACTTACAGAATATTCTCAATGAGGACATCAGGTGGCCAATAACTGTACCCGAACAGACAACATAGGGTCAAAAACCTAGAAACAGTGATAAATAGCAAACAAAATTAAAAAACAGCTCATGACAAGAGAAAATAGGATTTGAGCTCCACAACTGCTGTTTCAGGCAAATATACTGTGTTTTTTCTTTAACAATTCAGGGTGTCTTCATGGGAAAGGGTACATAAGAAAACAGCACAATAACCACCAAAGTCTGACTATGTAGTAGGATTAAACATTCAAGTGAAGTAAACATTTGAAAAATCTTACTCATATTATCAGAGGGAAATTCCCAAAGTAACTTAAAATGTCAGGTGACAGTATAAAAAATAACCATGCCACAAAAATAACTAGTCATTTATTCAATTTCATACATACATCCACATATAAGCAAGTCTAAAGGTGTTTAAAAGTTATTTTTGGTCAAGTGACCAAACACTAAGTACTAAATAGAACACTTCCAAATGGACCTACATGCTCTCTCCTTTTATTTCCAACCTCTCTTTTTTTGACTAGAACCAGAAAACAGAAAGCCTCCCC
>VXBU01018953.1:8533-57653 GCA_013400315.1 Bombycilla garrulus | reverse complement strand
AAAAAAAAAAAATTGAACAATGGTCTTTAAACTTGAGGACAAGTTCCATTTTATCAGTTCAAATTTCATTTCACTCATTCTATTTATTCCTACTGTTAGTGATAGGAGATAAAACTGAAATAAACACTGATCAGCTGTTGAATAATTATTTTCACTCCTACATATAATTATTATCACCAAGGAGTAACTTAAGCAGTAGGAAATTAAATCATGTAATCCACAACAAATCTTCTAAGAATGGAGACCTATTCTCAGATTTCTAGGGACTGTAATTTTTTTAGAATGGTGAAATTAATACTAACACTCTTCTCATGACCCATCTGGCATACATTATTCCAGTTCTCTGGTCTTCCTCACTATTTACAGGCACAGCTTCAGGAAGGCAGATGCTACACAGCTCAAGACCTACATTTTTAATTTACTGATACCAACATTTTCTTAGGTGACATGCTGTAGATTTTCTTCCCCTCTTTTACATTAATTAGTTTCTGTTTGCAAGGTACACTGAAATAACAGTGACCTTCCAGTTTTTGCCTGTTCTCTATGTGTTGTCTGTTAGTAGACACAGAAAACATATAGCAATAATAAACTATGAATGACTTTTACTTTCACGTTTAGCTTGACTTCCCAATTTCCAGCTATTTAAAAATGCCTCTATCTTACTCATGTCCGAGGCACATTGCATAGACTTATGCTGCTGTCCTGTGAGCAAAGTCTTCAGTAAACTGTCTCCAGATAAACAGCTGAAAATAGTCTGAAACTCAGCTCTTTTCTTGTACTTGATGTAATAAAGCCATAAACCCTTCCTGGGATAACTTAGAAGCTGGGTCCCCTTAGTTTCACATAGATCAGGCATGACCCTATAGCCAAAATGAATCTAACGTAAAGAAAATTCAAGCTGAAATTTAGTCCTAAGTTAACATATCTCCAAATGCTCATAGGATTCATGCAACAACATAATGTTTGTTTAGACAACACAACTGTTTGCAGTCCTGTCACATCATCAGCCATATCTGCCAGAAATAATATTCTTCTTGCAGAAGAAAGAACTTTCAGTTTCACCACTGATAGGCAATGCTTTGTAGCAGGATTCTTTGGACTGGGTGTGAGTTTTATAGCAAATTATTTACACGTAATCAATTTCGTAAATTTTGTATCTGATTATTTTTTACAGGAATTCAACTTACATCAAGCAGTACAGGAAATGAGATAGAAAATGATGATGAGTGGATATTGGAATTTAATAAGTAAAACACAATAACCTATTGGTAGTGGAAGCAAAGTTCCTCCTCTCCCCTTCAAGTCATTCTGTAGACGTATTTGAAAAGATAAAGCCAACCAAGAGCCAGAATTAGTGGAAACCAAGGTCATGGCAAATTATGCTGTTTGGGTGACGCAGCCTTTCCTGGAGCCTGACTAGCTTTAAGGTAGATCTCCACACACACTCCAGGCAGGGCAGCACTGAGTGTGGGGAACTACTGTCATAGATGTCGCTCAGGGAGTAGAACCTGATAAGCTCAGGCTCAGAGCTAATGCTCTTTAGAGGAGGCAGGCTAACGTCAAGGAGGAGGTAACAAGGCAAAGGGAGGCTCAAGGGTCTTGCGAATCCAAAGTAGATTTATTTCCAGTGGAGGAATCAAGGCATAAGAGCCATAATAAAAAGGGTAATACAAACCAAAAGAAACCAAAACAGAAGGAAACATCAACAAACTAGAACCAGAATAAAAAAGAACCCTGAGCACTGCTGTGCAGCGGTTTATATACAGTTGCAAATCAAGGGGCGGGTACAACGTCATAACCAATAGGGAAACTGGAAGGGTGGAGCAAGGGAGGAGCAAAGGGTTTACATAGTGAAATTGGAACCAGTAGGGACAAGGGGAAGAGAAAAGGGGTCACATGGGCCAATGGGGTGTCCAGGTTCAGGGGATTTCCAAAGGGGTGGACACCCCAGTGATTGGCCTGTGTGGAGATTAACAGGGAAGGGTCTGGGGAGAGGGGCAGGATTTAGGTGATGGATGGGGAAAGTGCTGGATCAAAGGGCAGAGACATGTTGAGGGACACTTGGGGAAAACCATTAGGGAAAAGAGGAACAAATTATATAAACATAACTGAAGACAAAATAATGTGCTGCAACATCTGGGTTGTAGATATTGAGTTAAAGTAATTAGTGTTCAGAAAATCTTGGGTGGTAATTACAAAAGGCCTGTGACTGTGAATACAGGGGATTGGCTGGAGGGAAATAAAATACGGGCACTTCAGAGGGAATTCAGGAGATAAGTGCTTGTGGAGAAAACTGAGTTTGCCTGTGAGATGCTGGAGAAAGCTCTCTGGTATCTGGATTCAGAGAGGTATATTAGAGAGAAATAGAAGATCTGTGATTCCATTTTTAGAAACATTGTTTTGGAGCCTGAGAAGCTGATGTGTTGGCTGTGGAGAGGCTGAAATAACTTTAAGTGTTCTGTATTTTCATTGTTAAGATGATTAGGTAAATGTGTTCACTTGGATTCAGAGAATTCCACAACAGACCTACCAGTGAGGGAATCAATGCCTGATTTTGACCTTATGTAAATCTCATGAAAAGGTAAGGGCCTTATTTTAAAATTAATGACTTTGACATGACAGAGAGATGAAGAGCAATCAGGTTTTCTGGTGGAAAGGGAACCTTACTCTACAATCTGGGCAGATCT
Organism: Bombycilla garrulus; assembly: GCA_013400315.1. NCBI lineage: Eukaryota > Metazoa > Chordata > Aves > Passeriformes > Bombycillidae > Bombycilla > Bombycilla garrulus. The sequence continues at coordinate 54,966 of VXBU01018953.1, read as the reverse complement.
TTGAAGTAAAGGAAGAAAAAGGGAGGAGGGAAACATGAGTTTTCTATTACAACTTGAATTCAGAAGTTGTGGCAAAGACAGATGAATGGAGTACATCACAGGTTTTATTTTTAAACACTGTACTTCAACCATGTTTGTTGGTGACAACAATTGAATTTAATCCTTTTGTTCATTCTTTTGATTACAGCTTAAAAATACCTACATTTTAACCACATCTTAAGGTGAATTTTCTTCGTAACTTTCTTTAGCTAAAAGAACACCTTGTAGCATAATTTTCAGAAATTCAGTTCTGACCACAAGGTAATTTGAAATTTTGCAAAATTTGTGCAGTTTTTACCATTTAATTTTCCTGAATTTTGCTCTTCATCTGTACCTGACTGACACAGTCTAGTTCTTAAGAGATGGTAATAAAATACAATAAGCACTTCCAATCAGCATATATTCTATGCAGTCAAAGACCCAAGAAACAAGTCAGAAAGCTAATATATCCTATAATACTGTGACACAATTGGGCAGAAGTATGGGTTTCAATTTCCTGATCCAATGATTACATCAAACAAAGAAAAAATGTTTATATTGCCCCTCAGATTGTTCAGCTGAAAGCCAATTATCAAACATACTAGATACAAACATCAGGAACACTAGCTTATAAATATCCTACTAACACTGCACCTGTGGAAAACAAATGTTTCCCTGGTTGGATGCCAGGTTACAGCACACTACAATCAGCCTTGCAATACAGAGTAGGCACAGAGGGGAAATATGGCATAACCCAATGCCAAAGAAAGTTCATTTTAGGACAGGTGCTGACAAGAGTTTGTGCAATGTGGAATCACAGAATCATAGAATGGTTTTCGTTGGAAGTGACCTTAAAGATTATCTAGTTCCAACCCTTTTGCCATGGGCAGGTATGCCCAGAGTCCCATTGTCTTAGGTTGAGAAGACAGGGAAAGGCTCCTGCTAGGGAAAGGCAGGAGCCTCTCTTGGAAACTCCCTCTCTCCAAATTACTATAGTTTTGAAATTAAGCGGCTCTCAGGCAAAGATATAGGGTAGGAATAGCAGTCCTTTACTGGTGCATATAACAAAATACACAAAACAATAACAGCAGTATTAACAACAAAGAAAGAGAATCAGGGACCCAGTGACAGAGACAGATAAAGGATGGGGGCGCGGGGGAAGGCTTGCTTTACCAACTCCCTAGGCTGTTTATTCTGAGTGCTCCAGCAGGACTCTGAGAAGAAAACCTCCAAGCTGGAATGTAGAAATCCTAGGGCAGTGGATGGACAAGGTGGGTCAGCAGCTCTGTAGGGGTCTCAGCAGGATGTCCCAGCAGGGCAGGGAGGTGCGAGCCACAGAAAGGAGGAGAAGGAGCAGCAGCAGTAGCAGAAAAAGCTCTGTCCGGGTTAAGACAAACTTCTTCCAGCAACTGCAGCTCCAAGAGTGCTGCCCCAGCCAAAGAATGAGCAAGCCCACCCCAGAACTGCCCCCCTCCCCCTTTCTCCCTGGGCCTGGCCAAAACTCTTTCTCAAGTACCCATAAGTATCAGTAATCAGTATCCCCCCCAACAAATGGAGGAAAAATTCTGTAGGTAAGAAAGATGAAAAGGAATAATAACACCCAACCCTGACACCCATCTAACCCTGCCTTGGCCACTTCCATGGAAGGGTATTCACAACTTCTGTGGGCAATGTCATGTTCTGTATAAGTTAAGGTGGATATTAATTAACAATAATAATATTATTCATATTAAATATACTGTAAAAAACCATGAAAGGCAAAAACTTCTTATCAGAAACAGCAGCATTTTCCCACTGAAAAATCTGAGTTTATTTTGCTGGAAAGAAAAAAGTTTTACTGTCTAATGCTGTTTCCTTTCTCAAAGGAAGCATTTTGAAAAGACTATGTTTATAAGTAAAGTAATCCCAGCACCTTTCCTCTTGTATAGGAAATCTTGTTACTCTTGAATGAATTGATGAGAGAAGAAGAGGATAATATAAGAACAGGCTGTTTGATGAACAGCATCAGAGCAATCATTAACTTTACTCTCTCCTGCCCAATGAGTTTGTTTCAGAGATGATAAAATACAGTTACTAAACTAATAGATGAAAAAACAAGGCCAGAATGTGCCATGGCCCTGCTACTGAAGGCTGAGAAAAACTCAAGCTCTCAGTGAAAATGAAGATCAATAACAGAAAAATCAAGTGTACCTTCCATGTGGTCTGAGCCCGTTTTGACACCTTGTCTCACCTGACAGGAAAACACTATTTGGCAAAATGCATAAACTAACTTCGGTGGCACCTTATCCAGTTGAATAGTCACTAATGTGTACTCAAAGAATTGTGCTCCAAGAGATAGAAAATAATTTTATGAAGCATACTTCCAGTCAACCTTCCTAATGACAAACATATTCCCCTTACTTGTACAAGGCTGAATCTTGGTTACCAATTAGAACTGTTTAAAGGCCTCAAAATGTATGTGTATTGTTAGCCAAACAAATAGGTAAAAAAATAATCATTCTAGACTAATGCTTTCCATGGCTTACAATGATTGATAAACTCAAAGCAGTGGGACAACAACCAATTCCCAATTTAAAGTGCTACTTAGTCCAGGAAATATTTGGCTACAGAGACATATTTTGTAGGAGAGATGATAATGAGACTGAAAGGTTATATATGAGGTTTCAGTTGTCTATTTTGGTGTGAGATCCCACAGCATACTGAAAATGAAGGGGAATGTTATGATATGCCTTGCTGAAACTTGGCTTAGATATTTTCTGACTGCAGCCTTAATATTGCATTGGGAGGTTCCTGCTGTAAATGGCAAAGAACTTAACCTGTCTGGCCTCAGAAAATTATTGCACATTATTTCTGTATGGTGATTGTGATGGCTGATGAAAGTTTTCTGAAATAATTTTCTCTGGTTAACAGTGTTAAGGAAATTGTACTCTACTGAATTCTGAGTTGGATTTTTCTGATATGAAAGAAGTCATAAAGACATAGCAACAGGACTAGGGGGAGTAACTTCCAACAGAGAGTAGGTTTAGATTACATGTTAAGAAGAAATTTTTACTTTGGAGGTGGTGAACAGGTTGCCCAGGAAAGTTGTGGACAGCCTCCATCCCTGGAAATGTTCGCAGGCAGGCTAGATGGGGTTTGAGCAACCTGGTTTAGTGGAAGGTGTCCCTGCCCATAACATGGGGGTGCAACTAGGTAGTCTTTGAAGTCTTCTTCCAACCCAAACCATTTTATGTTTCTACTTTTTTTTTTTGGTAGAGGAAATGTCAAGGTTATTGTCAGTCCAACGGTTTACAGGCAAAAAGATTACCTGTGAGACCACACGGCTGGCTCTAATATTGTACTGATATTTGGTTCATGTCACAGTTGCAGCTGTAACTGTATTTCATGGTTGAGAGAGATGCAAAGCTGTTTAGAGGACTAAACTTTCCTTTTAGTTATAAGAGAAACCCAAACACTCCCTGGAGTTGTAAGCAAAGCCTCAGGCAGCAACATGCAGCCTTCTTGTTCCTTCTTCTTCCTTCACAACTGGCTAACCCCTTTTTGTCCCTCACTTAGACACCTGACCCTGTCTGTCCCCTGTACAGTAGCTTACCTTCTCTGTCCCTTGCTTGGCCACCTGACCCTTCCTCCTCACAGTATGGCAAGCAGACGCCAACTGATCCTGGGGTAACTAACCGCCTCTTTTATACCTCTCATCCTTATTGGACACAGCTGCAGCTTGTTAAGGGTAAAACTGCTTCTACTCTTTTGTAGTTAGTATAGCTTCCCTCAGTTTTGTGCTCCATACTTGGTGCCCTTAAGGCTAATAAGACTAATGTGAGGGGAAGAGGACACTAACAAATTGAATCACACAGATCTCTGCAAAAATTAAGGGATATTCAAACAATAGTAACAGCTCAGCTTTACCTCTCTTAGCTTATTCCCCACACAGGAGGCTCTACCTGAAGTGTCACAGGACAGTGTACGTACATCTTGTCTGGCTTCTGCTGATTACAGGAATGGTTCAAAGAACTGCACAATGTGAAAGGAGGTTGTTGGACCCTCCTTGTTTTGGCTTCTAGTGTCTTATATAAACTGCTGAGAACAAAATTATTTTCAGTAGCTCCTGCTTCTTCCCCTTCAATCTTTGTAAGGAGTGTCCTTGCAGAACAAAAAAATGCTTCTCCTTTCTTACCGACCAGAGGAACATTTCCAAGGGTCTTCCTAGAGACTCTTTTTAAAAAATTATTATTTTATTTTATTTTATTTTATTTTATTTTATTTTATTTTATTTTATTTATTTGAGAAGAATTTCTTGGAGATGTCAAATTGGTAAATATGAGGTGAGAGAGAAATAAGGACTATACAAGCAGAAGAGGATTAACCATTATATTACAGTATTTCTTCCCAGGAGAAGTGAAGACTAGGTTAGTGTTAATCACAGGTTTTCTTCTGATTTTTGAATGTATCATTTTATCCTATTGTATGCTGAATGGCATAAATACATTAATAGAGAATACTGATAGAACTCTTAGCACTTGATAAATAAAATCCGATTAGACGTGGACAGATAGCAATATTCTTTCAACTAATTTGAATGTATTTTTCATTTATTTGGAATGAGTTTTTCCCTGCCTGACTTCACAGCATTGCTGTGCCCTGTTGAACAGGAACTGCTTTTACCCCAGAGTCAGAGCTAGATGTGTATCACACAGCTTGGCTCTAGAGGCTACAGAGGCAGAGGTAACAGGGTCTAGCAGAGACCATGAGCCCTGAGGAGATAACCCGTTCTGTTATTGGAGCTCAGGTCACCTATGAACAGGCTGTAACCTGGTTGTGTGAGTGTGTGCTGGATGAGCAGCCTCAGGACACTGGGAGGTGAGCTCAGCTGTAGTTTTTGTACCTTCTGAGCCTGTCAATAGCTGAAGCATTACAGAGAGCAAGGAGAGGCCAGGTCATGCACTGTATTCCTTTGCTGTGCTATTTTAAGTATTTTTTTTCTGCTTTGAAATGAAAGCACTTTGATATCCCTTGAACAGAAACTGTGCAAGAGATACATGGAAAAGCCTGCAGTGGCAGAAAAAGAGAAATTATGATGTATTATGTGAGGAACAGAAAGAGTAACAACACACATACACATGGTGTCAGAGGATGGAAAGACTTTCTTTTGGATTTTCATATTTTAGTACACTGCCAAAGTGATTTTATGATGAAAGGAACAGTATAAATAGCACATGCAGTATTATTACTTATGTTATTTTCCTCTGGCATACCCAACACTGATATACAATCTGAAAAGTACAAATGAGTTACAAACGTGTATAAAAATGCTTTACCAATATGTGAGGTATAATTGCATTCTGTATCTATTTTACACTACTGCTGCACAATTTTGAGAATGTCAAACTTCAGGAGGTAGAACTGTGCTATTTTGAAATCAGAAGTATATGTTGTGTTCGTAGATGAGAAAGACAGGAGTAGGACAAGAACAGGAGTTAGAAGATCAAATAATTCAGGTTGTTGCTGGCTTATAGCCCTTCTCTGTAACTGTGCCCACCTCCTCAGAGTTATCTAGCCCTATGAAATGCAAACAGGGGCAAAAGAGATGGCTCACATCCAGTGTTAGGACAGGCAGAGGAGCCTGGGCTCCTACACAGCTTTTGGAAACTGATGTATTTCCTAGGGCTGCTGTTTGTGTTTGTTTGGGTGAAGTGAGTTACAGCACAAAGCCCCACAAAAGCCACACAAGTATTTGTGCTATTTTAAAAGCTGAGAAAAACAGTGACCTGACCACATTTTTGGAGAAAGCAAAGCTAATATTTGTTGGGGAATGTCCCAGACTCTCTAGCTACCTTGTTTAGGAGTGCAGCTCTTGATGGCTTCACTTGTAAATCGGTATCAGTGGACCTTCCCAGCTTGCTGATAGTTGTGAGGATGGCTACTGGTAATATCATTCCACTGCCCTAGGGGATGATGACAAGTCCTACAATTTATAGTCCCTTTAACTGCCAAAACTGCATAAGAAGAAGTATAGTGTTATTTTAAGGGAAGGCCAATACATGCTTTGAATTGACTGTTTGAGTGCTGTGTTGCAGAAATCAGACTTCATACTATTGAGCTTTTCTAATACACATGCTGTGTGATAGCTCATAAAGGGTTGGACTGCAAACAGTGAAGTGGAAGGGAATGGGATTTCATATGAAGAATGTACACCAGGGCTGAGGACTGTTTGCAACAGCTTCAGTATGTATAAACAGATCTTACTTGCCAAAGAAAAACATTTTCATTTGCTAGATGAAGTCTGTATGTTGGAAGAGGTCTTCTGACCAGCAAATCAATTCTTCCTGAAAAATGGTATGAAAACTTTAATTTGAACCAGGCAACCAAAAAACAACATCATTAGCCCTGTTCTGTGTGGTTATGATGGCAAATATTGTGGTTTTTGCTTGAACTTAGACCTTCAATCTTCAGCCATCTCATTCAAATATTGTATGTTTTTCATATAAACAGTGACTTGATGAAAAGTATGTTTTTCATAAAATGCTATACATTTTTGAAAACATGTATGTTCGCATGAAGTACCACGTAGAAAAAAATTGAAACATTTTGGTCACAGCTTTTAACTTTCAAATTATCTTTCAGAAAGTACTCACTAGTTTTAGTATATATTTTAGAAGTTCTTTTAAAATGCAAATGGTAGTAAAAGCTTTTAAATCTTGTGGAAATTAAATGCTTAAATTTTTGTGTTTTTTTCTTCCTGCAGAACTTCTTCAACAAGAAACTCATAGCTATTATCTTCCCTTCATTTTCTGAGTAAAAAATAAAAATGAAAGGTTCAAACCAGGTTGTGATTAGAAGATTATTGTTAAATCACAATTCTTCTTGCCATTTAGTTATTGATGCCAATTCAATCTATAAATGATGTAATGCCAATTATAAAGTAGGCACCTTAATTCAAAGTTTTTAGACATGCAAGCACACATGCAAAATATATATATATATATGTATAACTTGTTTTCTCCTGCTCAACATTTTGATCATGAGTGTTGCATTTACTCACTGAAGCATCTCTGGCAGAGGGTTTGTAATGTGCTCTAGATTCCTGCCTCAGTCTACTTAGTGAAGCAGATACTTCTGCCAGTCTGATAGCATCTAATTACAGAGCCAAGGGGTGCATAATTCAGCAGAACACTCTGAGATGTTGAAAGATGATATTGTGAGACAGAGAAGGGTATATCAGCCCTTGATTTAGGTCACACAAGCAATTTAGTACTGCATGAACAACATGCTGAGTGTTATACCTGAACATAGTAAGGACATTTAAAAATGCCATATATGATAAAGCATTTATCTTTTATTAAAGTACTATACCAGCTTTTTTTTTTTCATTTATTATTTTGTTCTTTAAAAGAATCAAATGTAAATTTGTGGGTGATGCTTTCATTGAAATGCATGATCTATGTATGTGCATGTAAATAGCTGTTCTTTTCAACATATGGGGTTAAAACACACGTTTATACTTTCTAGAGAGGGATAAAAAAATTGCCATGATAATTTTGGTAGTGTTGATCTCATGGCTTTCATTTGCAACCAAATGAAAATGTGGTAAATATAATGAGTATAGTATTCCTCTCACTGATGAACTTGTCTCTTTCGTTGTTTGCAGACATGGTCATATACAAAGGTTTTCAAAAAGCAAGTTTCACCACTTTTTTAGGAGCAAACACTTTATGCCCCAAGGGATAGCAGTGGTCCTTACACTGCAAGCAGAAAAGCAGTAGCTTGGACCACTAATAGCTATTAGTCATACTGCAAAATTATATATGCTAAGGGTTTTGGTCCAAAATAAAAAGCCACTCAAAGGCAGCAAGACAGACAAAAATGGTGTAAAATACATTAACTAAAATCTATAGTGTTTAGAGAGTGATTCATGGCAAATATGCTGAAGAATTAATTTAGTATTGTTATTCAATAGTTAATTTTATAAATTCCCTTTACAAAGAGAAGGGAAGCATCTGCTCAGACTGGTGGGAGTGGTCAGGGCCAAGGTAACTATGAGACCAATAGAAAAACATGGATACTTCTGCTGCTGCTTCAGCTGCAGCTGGACCCAAAAGTCAGGGATAAGATGTAGTGGGGAAAGTCTGAACCCAGAGATATTAATGAGAGATTCATGGTGTTTATCTGGCTTCAGAAGCACCATGGAAACACCTGATTGTTTTGCTGTTTTTCCAGAGCTGCTGAGACATCTGTTATTATTGTTGAGGCAACTGTTATAGAGGAAAGGTAAATTCACTAAGACATGTTCTCTAAGTGTGATTCTCAAATATTTAATACTTCTAAAGCTATAGTAATATACAACAGTTTTTTCTTAAAGACACTCCAACATTTTCAAGGAACTTGGAGATTCACATATTCTGTAATATATTTATTGTACAGTTACATTGACTGCTGGGATTTCTTTTAAAAAGGCTCAGGATGTCTTATTTCAGTGACTTTTTATCATTTACTTCATTTTGGTTTACTGCTTTTCTCTCTTTTTTTTTTTTGGTCATATTTTTCATGTTTATATTTCTACATTTATTGTCTTCTACTCTTGCTTTCTCAGTATCCTGACATTTTAGGTTTTGGTTTATCATCTGGTTTTGGTTAGTTCTGTATTTTCAACCCTTTTTCAGTCCCCAGCATCCCTTCATTTTGTTGCTCATCTGCTTGCTCTATTAAGCCTTCTCTTTTTCATCAGCACTTTCTTTCTTTGTGGTGCCACTTCATAATGAGCTCACAAATTTACCCTCATGGATGACATCCCACAACATTTGCCCCTTTAAGGATTATATTTAGTTTCAACCATGTCAGATGGATGCCAGTGGGATGGCAGAGGGACAGATTTCCCCCAGTTGTACATCAGGACCAGGATAGACAGGGCTTTAAACAAACTGGTGTAGTAGGAGGTGTCCCTGCTCCTGGCAGGGGTGTTGGAAGTAGGTAGTCCTTAAGGTCCCTTACAACCCAAACCATTCAATAATTCTATGATTCTGTGATTTGCAAAAGCCCTGACTGATCTGATAAAGAAGTTTGGGAAAAGACTGAGTCAGCCACAAAGTAAGTAATGTGGTTTTTTCATGTTCAATCATGAGCAGGACTGAACTGGTGAAGCAATTAGTTTTTCCCTCTAGCCAGGAAAAAGGGCAACTTTTTCTTAGGCTGGAAGTGGCAGCTCTGCTGTGAAGGGATGCAGGTCATTCTACTGCTGTAGCTGGCTGCTTGATCGTCCCAAGAAAAGTGCAAGCACTTCAGGCTGAGGCAATAAATCAGAATGTGCCCTTAGACTCTTGGGGAGATGGTTACATTGGGCTGTTATAGTAAGAGCTGTAAATGATGTAGAGGATTGTTACTAAAGCAACTTTATTTCCCCCTGAAAACGTAAATCTCTTCCTTGGCAGTCTTTCCATACAGACACTTTCTCTGAAGCACAGCCTTGGCCCATGTGCACAGGGTTTCCTGCATATGACACAATAGTTGCCACCTTAGGCCAAATGGTATCCATAGGTGTTGCTTATAAGCAAAAGAGAAAAAACCCTTGCAATACTATTAGAACAGAAAAGTAAAAAGCAGACCTTTATTTGGAAACTTCCAAGTATCCCGGTGGTGATGGGCACACAATGCTGGATTTCTACAATTTTTATAAGGTTAATTAATTAGGCTATTTAATGGGTACATCTAATAGGAGATTCAGTTGCCTCAGGAACCCAGTCCTTGGTCAATCCCTTGGAGTTGGGCTTCTTTGCCCCACTTCTTGTTATGACTTCTCAGATTCTGGTTGGAAAACAGAATTTTCTTCTTATAGGCCTTCTTCCTGACAATAAGACTAAACAGTATTTCAGGAATGTATTACAAGGTTAGCTTATTGTTCTAATATCTAGGGGGAAAAGGTAGGAAGAATACTGGAACTACAGCCATGTATTAGCTATCTAAAAAGCTCAAGATGTCTGAAAAATATATAAAAAGTTTATGGATCACAAGCTTCTTGCTTCAATAAGAATTCCACCTACAAGAAGTGCAAATAAGTGGTTAATGTAAGTTGCTCCAAATCTTTTGGTACATTCATCTGTCCAACTTCCGCAGCTTTATTAAGGTTTTGTCATGCCCATTAACCAGAGAATAGCCTTCTGTTTAATTTCACCTAGAGTTTTATGTGCATTTGTGAGTGACGAGGTGATTCTAATTTCAAGTCTGCAAAGCAAAATTGTAAGAGTTCATTTTCTAAAGTGTCTTTCTTTTCATTAGTTACATTGTTATTTATTATGCTTTTGCCACAGTTCCAACCTAGGAAGGAATAGCGCAGTATTTACTGGTTCACTTCAAGAGTGTATTCTGGCAATGAGCTATTACAGTTTGCAGCCTCTCTATTGCTTAGAAAAATAAGTATTAACATAGATTCTTATTATAAACCCCTTGTTGTTCATTATTAATGTGGTTTTCAGACAGGTGACAAGAAGGATTACTTTCTATGGTAAAAGTCCTTGCAAGGACAAGTTGTCTACATTTGTAGCACAGAAAACCAGGTTTTTATCAAAATTTCCCAGAAGAATTGTTTAAGCAATGTCCTTGATACCTCTTTGCAGGGCAAACAATGGTCTTTCTTCGCTGCATTAGGAAAAAAGAAAGGAATAAACATAAAAGTGACTCTTAGTACACCCCTTCCACTTGATATCTTTCCGAATCACCTTACAACTTTCCATTTCTCCATCTCTTCAGCTGCTTATTTGTATGCTGTAGGGACACCACAGTCCTGATGCTTCACTAGATAATGATTATCTATACCTATGCTGCCAGCCTATGGTGTCTGGGAACAAGCAGCATTAGAGATTAGAGCAATGGAAGAACAAGAGCTTCCATCCTGTTGAATAATTTCGCACTTCAAAATGTATTGTCACTCCAAAGAGGAAGAGAAGAAGAATATGTGAAATTTTCTATTTGAGTAATATTTTAAGAACTTATTTTCGTTACTTATGGAAAGAACAAACTCCTCTTCCTTCAGCAACCCATGTGTGGTTACTAAAATATTTTGCAGTATTTATGTAGAGTACTTGTTTTTATGCAGAGAACAAGCTAATTCTCTCACTTGGATGTGTGATCAATATGCCGGAGGAGAGTCAATGCTGAAGTAGCAGTATAACAGATTTTTCCACCTAGAAAACAGGCTGCAGAAAAGTAGCCCATTTTCATAAAACTTGTTCCTAAAATGGAATTTATGACATCCATTCTAAGAGAAAAAATATTGACGTATCACAACATGGTTCCTTTCCTGAATGAGAGATGAAAGCCATGGCTACAAATGTTGGCAGTTAAACTTCCAGTGTTCTGTAAGTGATCTGTGAAATGCAAATATTTTTCCTGACAACTCTTTAGTATATGAAGAACCTCGTAAACACCTCTCTGAGCAGAATATACTTTTTCAAAGATTTTTTTTTTTTTTGGTATTCAAGTAGAAAGATAAATGGTTATATCACTGGTTATAGCACAAAATCTGCAGTGGTATCTGCACAATTTAACAATGTTTTTATAGTTAATTCATGAGATAGGTAAAAAATTATCTATTCACCCATCAAGGTTCATTTTCCATGCAGTGCTACAGTGTAGTAGAGGTATCTTGCTTTTTATTTTCTAACTTGTGTTTTGACTCCTGGAATACTGATGAAATAATGAAATATAATTTGCTGAATACAATGGATAATTTGGAAAGCTTGGAAATGCATTTCCACCCTTTTAAAAAGCAGGTATTTTAGTAATATATTTGAACATAATTCTCTTTGTTTAGAAGAATGATTCTCAGGATTCTTGAAAATCTATCACAATCTCTTGGGCAAATTAATCCCTACAGTATTTACACTATCTAATTGTTGTCATCCTAGAAAGGAAAAAAACAACATAAACTTTACATATTGAAAATTGTGGTAAAAAGTAAAATCTGGATTGTGGTGTGGAACTTTTTCCAGCTAGCTCCAGTAGGTTTTTAATTGGACATTGAATACACAAAAATTTACTTTGTATTGTTGTTTGGATGTTAGAGTAAGTTTTTGTGGAATTACATTAAAATTAGGGAAACATCCATACCTTCTAATAATCTAATAGTCATAATCTAGTTCAGCATGGAGACTTAAAGTATTCTAAGGTAATATTTGGTCATGGACACACAAAGACTTAGCTTAGGCTCTTGTCTTGAAGCAGATTGTCCACAACATCTAAACTAGCAAATTAGGCTTAGTCTGGGTACTATCAGACTCTGTTTGTGCAAACACAAGTGACTGTCTTAACAGAATCGGACATCAGCATAACAGTGACAATTTATTTACATGTGGAGGTCCACCAGGATCTCATATATCAGTTTCTTGAAAATATACGTTAACTCACCATCTCTAAGACTTTCCAAAAAAATCAAGTTGCACCTTACTTAAACAACTTAAATTGCCTTAAATTGCTGTTTTGAGGAACTTCCTTCTTTCTGGTTCATCTTCACATTTGAAATAAAGTTGAATGTTGGATTGTGTTTTTAAGATGCTGGTTTCTTTAGATTTTTTCTTTTTTTCTTTTTTTTTAAATAATATTTTAAATAAAATTACTCAATACTTGGAAGATATTAACGCTTTGCTTAATGTAATGGGAACTATTTTTTTCCAGGTCTCAACAGTCCCAGAGTTTGGCCGCATAGTAATTTATAGTACCAGCCTTCGTGTGGTGAGAACCACTTTTGAAAGATGTGAACTGGTCAGAAAGATATTTCAAAATCACAGAGTTAAGTTTGAAGAAAAAAATATTGCTCTGAACAGTGATTATGGAAAAGAACTAGATGAAAGATGCAAAAGTGTCTGCGAAGTTCCCTCGCTCCCTGTTGTGTTTATTGATGGCCATTATCTTGGGGTAAGTAAAGCATGAACCTATGTTTTATTCTACAGTTGGGAAGAGTAGATGAAAATCTTGATGAATGAGAAGAATGATTTTCAGAAAATTGCCTACAATGCTGCATTGTGATGGTAACAAGCAAAGGCAGAAATCCTTTTGTAGTATGCACTACACATATCCTCACTGGTAAGTTTGATCTGAAGATGCAAAGGATAACCAAGGAGAGACTACCAGCAAGGGAGTAAGAGTCAATAATACATCTAAGATACCATCTGTTTCTTTAAAAATATCTTATTTTGTAGTTGAAACCATTTGAAATTTATGTTTTTCCTTATGAGAACTTGTATGTATGATTGATCCAGGAAGATAAACACACATAGCATAAACCTGTCATTTCGTAATATCTGTGTTGAATAAGAGACTAACACTTTAGGTGTCAGGCTTTAAATATACATTGAATTTTAGATGATGTAGTCTGTATCAGGATCTGGAACCAACTGAACGTATTTTAGATAAAAAATTGGTTAATACTTACTTTTTAAAAAACCTGGCTGTAGAAGAGAGAGAAGAGCCCAACACTATCCTATTGTAAGAAAACCCCTATTTTACGCTAGTATTCTAGGTCTAGAAATCTACTGACATTCGAAATCACCTTTTCATTGAATATGTACTTTTGAAATATATTTCTCATAGATAGGAAAAAAATCAAAAGAAAAACATTCCGGAAAGTGGCACACAGAAAACACCTTGAAAACTCAGAGAAGGTATTTGTCTTGAGTGGTGAAAAAGCATCAATTGGCACCGACTGCAAGACTGTGATTTGTGAAGACAAACTATACTTAAACACAATGAGGTTACTGTGCTCTGTGCTTGCATCACTTAAAGCTTTCATTTTCACAAAACATTTAAGTAACAAAATTTGGTGCAACCAACAATCAGGGATAACAAATGTTGGGCCTGTATGAACACTTTCTCCTCTTTTTCCCCATCCCTTCCAAGCTTTCCATGTATTCTCCATGAGTTAGGCTTCCCTGAGCATTACAAATGCATTTGCTGTCATAGGCCTTGCCAGACCACTAGAGTAGCCATAAGACCCCCTGTGCACAGAATATGAGCAGACAGTGATTTTTACTTCATTGTCAAATATACTGTTATCAAAACTGATTTGGAGAGTTCTCCACCCAACCGGGAGTAAAAGTGCTACATTCAAGAGCAGTTTAAAATTTAACAGGATTCAGATGAAGATTTGCTCATCTAATTATTATGTTAAAAGTGTAAGTAGTGAGTTATGATTGACTCCAAGAAAATCTCAGTCCATGTATGACCAATTTGTCAAAAGAATTCAGATGAGATACTGAAATTGATTAAATAAAGTATTTGCTAAACTTTAGGAAATGCCTGGATACAGTCATTTTGGTATGATGGACGGCCCATCAAGTCACTGCCAGTTGGAATTTTGTTTATTTGTTTGTTTGTAAAGATTGGGAGAAACTTGTTTTCTAAATGTGGAGTGACAGTGTAGAAACCAATAATATCTCATTAAAATTCTCTAAGTACTGTATGAGATTCTTTGGAGAGGTATAGAAAAGAAGGCAAGTGAATTAGGAAGATAGCTTTCTATGGAAGAGACAAATCTACCTCCTATAGGTAAGAAAAATTGAAATAATTTAGTGCTCTGATCTAGAGACATTTATTGCAGCAAGGCAAGTACACTTACATTGTTTAGCACAAGAAAACTAAAAGCATTGGGCTGCTAAAAACCAGGAAAACCCCCAAGTTTTTCTGCTTCTTTTCCTTTCTCTCTTTTTTTTTTTTTCCTTAAGTTGATGAGGCACACTGAACTTAGCTGGAAGAAACTTTAGTTTAATGAAAGAATTAATGTTATTCTATATAAGAGTGACATTTGTGGAAAAGCAGGTTTGCAGGCAGGGAACAGTGCATGAGATAGCTCCTCTGCTCACAGACAACTCATGGCCAGCATGTGCCTCACCCTCCTCCTGCTTGAGGTTTGTGCTCTCCACACTCTCCACTAATTATCATCATGGGAGGCACTGCTGCTTGCTGCAGCACCACTCTGGTATGCTTAGTGAGGTGAGATGTGCTTTAGCATGATGAGAAAGCCAAGTTCAGTGTGACCAGGTCTAACTTGGGTAGCACTCTGTGGCTGAAAACAGAGCACCTGTGGCTGTCAGGGAGAGCCGCAGGATGAGCCTTGTCACTTGCCCTGGCAAGAGATCTGTGTGCACTCATTCTGTTTGGTAGATGTGGCAAGCACCACTATTTTATGTCAGTTATTTCTCTGTCTTAATTTGTCTTCACAAGAGAGTTTAAATTCATTCATTTAGAGAAATAAGGAGAGGTGCGTGTTGAGAAGGTCTGGCAATGAAGTATTCCCCCCTGCCAGCTCTGTCAGTTCACCATCAGAAGACAGTGCATCATGGCCCCAAAGGCAGTACGTTGGCTGGAATCTGTGCAGATTTGTGTTTCACTAAAATGCAATTGAGAACTAACTACAGAATTTGGTCTCATTGGTAACAGTGAATATTTCTATAATGCTTTTCATAATAATTAACTTCTTATATGCAAATGAAACACAGAAATCTCAAAGCCTGGTGTGTCAGTAAATAAATCATGTAATATTTCCCTTTTTTATTATTTCTTTTTTTTTTCCATTTTGAATAATTATTTCTTGAAAAATACCTCCCTGAAGGAGACTGCATGTAGCAGTACAATGGAGAATCTCTATTGAGGTTTGCAGCTTCCAATGAGTCATAAGGAGAAGAAAAAAAACAACCTTGAAATAAAATATGAACAGTTTTGAAAGGTGCAAGATTATTTTTAATGAGATAAAAGTAACAAAAGCACCAAAACCCAGCATTTGTACACCTGATAGAGTATATTGTACCCAAGTTATTCAGAAGCATGGAAAAAGTTGTTTGAGCACTGCAGGCTTTGGGGATAAATATTCACAGTGCTGTGGAGTTTGTCATTGTCTACGCATGAAAAATGAAACAAATCTATGACTTGGGCAGGAGCAATCAAAAAAATCATATTTAGCCCCTGTCAAGGAAAGTACTGCATGCTGCAGTACAGCAGGGCTTTTAATCTTCTCATTTTCTTCACGGCTGAACCATTGTACTTCTTGACACAAGCTGTCTAAATACCAGTCTTTCAGGAAATTGCTGTTTCTTTCTGCTGCTTGCTCTTTACCAGCTGATATAATCCATTCTTTTCACCTGAGTTTGCCTCCATCTGAAATGGAATTATGCCATCTGCTGGGATACCAATCCAGAATAAAAAATTACCTCCACAAAACAGAAAGCCACACCAGAAAAAAAAAAAAAAAAAAGGAGCATTCATCTGCTCTTATATATGCATTCAGAATTATGTTCATGTTATGCAAAGACCCACTCTCCGGGAAAAAGGATGCAAATAAAATAGGCAAATAAGTCTTGTTTGTAAATATGTTAACTCAGAGCAAAATATTTTAAAAATATATGTATTTTCTTTTTCTACTTGAAATATATGATTGAATTCAAGCATTCACTTGCCATACAAACCTCCTTGATTTTTTTCAGATATGCGAATTTGAGACTCTTTTTTCTGAATAAAATATCTGGTGTTTTCCCAGCTAGAATGAATCCAAAACAGCATGAGATTTATAGTAAAATTATTTTATTTGACACATTGATTATGATCCTTTCCAAAGAATAATGAGGCTGGTTTTGTAACTGACTTTTAGGAAATACATGTGTAAAATATTTTTTTGTGAAACCGGAGTTAATAGTTTGCTTTTAACTGACTTCCAATGGCCATATATATTTAGTTGTTCTCTGTGTTTTGTTAAATATATCCTTCTGGCATTCACTTGATGGGAGGATATGAATGGCTCTATGACAGTAAAACTATTATTTAATTATTGCATTCATTTATCTAGCCTTTTTCCCACTTGTTTCCTCCATTCTGCAGTTTAACCTGTCAGGAAAGGCAGGATTCAATTGCTTTTTACACACCAACTTCTCCCATTCTTTGTATACCAAATCCAGAATTTCTGGTGCTGGTACTATACTGCAGTGTCGATTTTCTCTGTTTATGGGCAGATTTCCAGGCATTTATTTGTACCCTCTGTGTATCTGCTGCCAAGGGGCCCCTGGCTGTGAGAGGGTGTTGCAGGCTGAAGGGAATGTGAACTGTGGGTAAAAGACAGGGCTGGCACAGCTCAGCTCCTTGCTATGTCACAGTGAAGAGCATCGGTCAGTGATGATGAAGTGTGTGAATGCATTTTTACTGCCTTAACAAGAGGCCTTGCTTACGTGCTTAGCAAAAAAATAGCAGATAGGTCATGCAATTTATCTGCACTGCAAATGTGTCCACAAGAGGAATGTTTCAGAGCCTTGCTAATTTTTCTCAGTATAAAAGGAATGATGTGGAAGAGAGGCTGCTTCGTAAAACCTGCAGGTATTCTAGTAAAGCCAAATGCAGAGCCATATTTCTATGTTTATTCCTTTATGAAGAACTATGTTGTAGAGATAGTAATGGTTTATATCCAAGATAGGTAGCCACAGACAGGTTTATTGACAGGACAGAGCTGGGACAGTAGAAACCTTAGTAGACCTTGTCCTAGTTCTACAGTTAATGGGAATTACATATGAGAATTTAATATTTGAAATATGATGTTATTTCTGGATGTTCTCAGGGAATAACTGGGAAGATAATTTTATTCATTAAAATGGTCTGGAAAAAAATGTTGAATGATTTAGCCAAGTCTGCGGCATTTCGTTGCCAAAAGAAGGGTAAATATCTGATTACAACCCCTGTACTCCTCCAGCATGGTAGAGATTCAGCAAAGTTAGCAGATAAAGGATTCACAGGCTTCTGCCTTGAAATTTAACTGGGTAAGAAAACTCACTTCTCCCTGCTGATTCTCTAAAGATTATGCCCACTGTCATTCATGCTCCTCATGTTAGTTTCTGGAGGGACAGACTATTTAAGGTTTCACATGCCTTTCTGAGTAATTGTGGACTGAGCACAACCTAGGAAGAAGAAAGGCATCACTTTCTGGTCAGAAAGCAGCCATTGGACTTAACAGCTGCTTTAATTACTCTATTAGTTATGGACTCCGTGTGTTAAGACTGAAAGATACAGAAGAAAGGTTAACCTCTACAGACTTTTATTTATATTTCACTTGGGGCAGCCATTAATCAGAGAAGACGGGGTGAAACACTTAAAAACATTGAAAGTGATTCTGATGTTTTAATTTAAAAACCATAGCTTTCTACATTGAAAGGAACACAGCTGACTGTCTGAATGTCATCAGAAATATAAATAATTTAAAATACAAATATATAATGGGAAACCTGTCAAACTTTTAATTATTGTGCTGTAAAATTAGCATTATTGTACATCATGGTAACATAGGGCAGAAGTCACAAGAATGCTTTTCCTTGTGGCAACAGAGAAGAGAGCTTTTCCTAAAGGGGGCAAATTGAGGCTTGTCTAGCTTAAGGAATTTGGAATGCTGCAATCCCGTCATCAATAAAGCTGCAAATTCTTAGTGTCTCTACTTCAGATGAGCAGCACAAGCTTTGTGTCAAGCTGCTGCAGTTTGACACAAAGCTAATATTTCATGGGCTGTCTTGGCCAGTCCTTGCTGTTGTGCTAATTCCTCCCTTTGCCGGCTCCTCCGTGTGAAAGCAAAGAGGAGAGGACAAGTGTGAAAGGGACCAACAGACTGCTAAAACCTGCTCTACTGGGCACACGGACAGTTTAATGCGTGTGTTGGAGCTGGTGCACTCTGTGCCCGTGACATATTATGGATTTCATAGAAAAGTCAGCACAACAAGACTAGCTCATCAGTTCCCTGTCATCTTCTGTGATTAATTAACTGCAACTAATTATGTTTTGTGATACTTCTTTTTTTAAATATCTCTTTGAAAATATAACACAGTAAGAGTAGTGTTCACTAAAAAAGTGGCTTTCCACATCCACTAAAATATTAACATTTTCCTTTTTAACTAAAATGAAAATCAAACACAGAGTCAAAAGTGCTGCTGTTTTGTACAAATCCAGGGCAAAAACCACTCTCTACAGGGAAAATAACCTTAGTAGGGTGTCATAGAAAGACCTTTGAAAGGTTTGGTTGCCTTTACTTGGCTTTTGGGCTGCACGCTTGTAGCCTCAGTAGTCCCCAGCAAGGTGCTGTGAATGGTTGGACACTTAGAGGTATATTAGAGGCACACATGTACTCGCTGTGCTCACCAGCAGCTTTCCTGTACTCCAGAAACTGAGAGAGGTGCTGGTGAGGAGCTGGGATTGACCCTGGGCAGCTCAAACTAATGGCACATGTGAGATATGTGCCAGCATCCCACTGCACCTCAGCCCTGTGCCAGTGTCCCACCACACCTTCTAGTTAATGCTGGAAGCAAAGTCAAAGACAGAATCTAACAATCTGGATATGCAGGGACCAGCAAAGTGGGGCAGCACAACAGCATGAATTCACCATGTGGTGAAGATTTGGCCAATTGCCCCTGACAGCAAGTAAGGCCTGCCTGTGTATCTGTGCCTCAATTTCCTCACCTTTTGTTGGTTTCTGGTTAAAAGTGTCTGCATGTATTTAACAATATTTAGTATTCAATGAAATTGGTTCCCTAAGTGAATTACAGACATCCAAATTTAGTGCTCTAATTAGAAGAGAAGGGAGCAAAAAGTTCCATATCCTCCCTGACACTTTAATTTTGTCTGCATGTCTCTTAGCATTTACTTTCAGGAAGAAAAAAATCCCCAACACTTCAGTAGAGCTTTGGTTTGGGACACAGAAACCCTAAGAGGCCAAATGTAGTCAGACTATGTTATTATTACTTACTTTTGTGTCTGACTTTAATGTTGTTATTTTCATTACTCTTTTTCTTCTTGTGTTATACATTAGGTACATTATGTCTTAATTCAGTGCTTAGCTGCCATAATATTTGAAATACAATCTCCTCATTTTGCTTCATTCTCTGGTATGTTGTATGCTCATAAATTTTTTTATGTAATTTCAATTTATGTAAATTTTTACATGATAAATAGAAATATTTCTTATTCTGTCAGGAAATGTACCCTGTAAAATAAAGGGAACACAACCAGAATTTCCAAGCTGTGTCACCTTTTACAGAAAAGGCAATGTGATAACACCAGAAATAACAAACTTTAGGCATTACTATCAGACCTGTGATTAGATTCTCCTCTCCTAGCTTTACTAACGTTGACCTAATTGCAATATAATTAATGCAAGTCAAATTTGTCCTGAGCCTGTTTAAAATTTCAAGACCAAATCTTCTAATCATCTCTGTTTTTTTTCCATGGTAAAATGGCAGATGATTTTCATCTTCTTTTTCCTAATAGGGTGCTGAGAAAATTTTACTAATGAATGAATCTGGGGAACTGCAGGATCTCTTAACCAAAATTGAGGTAATTGTATTTCAGCAAATAAATAAAGAGAATATACACTTACTAGTTGTATTTGAGTAGATTTAATTTTTACAATTTCTTTTTCTCCTACTTTAAACTGATGAACCCAAATGCTTTTTGTTTGTTTGTTTGTTTTTTTGTTTTACTCTTTTTTACACCCTGTTTTGGGGTGGAGGCCCTAAAATTAGGCCCTAGCCTAATGTGTGTCCTAATCTTGGGACAAAAAAGTACATATATAAGACTACATATGTCAGACTACAGGAAACTGATAACTGCTCACTGAATACAACTACTGCTCCTTTGCCCTTTGGTGGTTTTTGGCGTGTTTGTTTTTTTCTTTATCTNTTTTTTTTTTTTTTGTCAAAAATGTGTTTACTACAATTGCAAGGGGCAGTCTGTTTTCTTCATTGCTGGAGATGCAGAAAGTGGTTCCACAAACTGCCATCTGTTCAAAGAGGAAATGGCCTTTGTTCAAGAAACTCAGCTAAAGCAACTTTGCTTTGTTTTCATAACTTTTGTTAGTTCTCTTAACTACATCTAAAGGTATCTCTATATTTACAAGCCTAACAAGCAATAATGAATGTAAAGATTAAAAATATTATTCTCTTAAAATTTTGAGATTGCTTATAATAATGTTCAATGAAGTAAACAATAATCAAAAATTATGAAAGATGGGAGCACACCTGAGATAAAAAGAATGTTAATTTTACATTAAATATTCCAAATCATTGTTCCTGGGTGAGCTGATAGTAATAGGAGCTGTTTGCCTTGTGAACAAGAGCAGTAAGTTTATGAGAAACAGAACAAAAAGAAAACAATGCCTTGTTTGCATGTTCATCTGAGTTTTTGATAGATGAATGCTATTATTAATGGGTTTGCAGAAAAATATTTTCATTTTTCTTGATGGTGCTTCAGGTGCTACATTTTCTGTGGGTATTTTACTATACTCTGGTAAAAATTTGTCACTAATTTTTAGTGGTACATAATTCCTCAAACTAACAGTGGCAGGAATTGTATGGATTTTTGTTCTTTCTTTCTGAATAAACCTGCAAACTCCTTACTCAGCAGAGCGATGCTAAAACATGCAGGGGTAAGTACCCAAAGTGGCAGATCTTTCCTTTCTCTGATTTGAACTTTAAGGCAATCATTAAATAAACTAGCCACATTTTCACCAAGTGAAACTTAAAGATGTCTTTAAAAATCTCTTCTTCTATGCTCCACTGTCTTTAATCCAAAAAATAAATCTTACAAAAATTAGAGTAAGTTTATTGTTTTACTTGGGAATTCGGACAATTGAGAGATCTCAAGCCCTCCTTGAAGCAATTTTCTCTGGGTATAACTGTTAGACATTGGTGATCTTCTTTAGGCTTAAAGCTTCAGCATTCTACACCCATAAATTTGAATACACCACTTAATTCCTTGAGTACTACTTGTCAGAAGCTATGAATTGCTTTTTGGTATCATCAGCTTTAACTGTAATAGGTATAACATGTTCAGCATGAGCATGCAAATGCTGAAAGTCATAATGTCTTAACCTCTAGCATAGAAAACATAACACCAGCATAAACTGCCTGGAGTTTGGATTAAATCGCTGCAATAGCTCCTAGATTTAATCTAGACCTAAACAACATCCACGTAATGCATGCCAGCTATCCTTTTAACCTGCTATTTTGACAAGTATAAATGCAGGCTATGGAGGTATAAAGTTACCAGTAAACCTGCAGTTAGTTTCTCTGACATTGTATGTGGATCTGACCAAAAGAAAAGGCAGACTTACTGCTCTTCCATGGTGGTTTGCCGTGGGATGGGGTGGTGGGTCTTGCCCAAAATGGGAAGCAGGGTGTGTATTTTTAGCTTTCCTGGAGTCCCCATTGTCCTAGACCTTACCGTAGTTGATGAGGTAAGATTTTTTTCTTTCTTTCATTCTTTGAGCAGAGAGTCCAGCATCCTCAAGAGTGCCTCTCTTGCGGGGGCTTTGGTTTCTTGCCGTGCTCAGCGTGCCATGGGAGCAAGATGTCCGTGTTCCGGAACTGCTTTACAGACTCGTTCAAAGCCCTCAAGTGTACTGCCTGCAATGAGAATGGGCTCCAGCGCTGCAGGATCTGTGCAGGCTAAAAATGGCCTCTCCATATGTTCAAACAAATGTTATGGTACTGCACCAGTTTGTAATTTTTTTTTTTAATTAATCCATTTATCCAGAACAGTCAATAAAAATCCATTTGTTGTATACTTCTGGTTTGAGCATTTGAGCTTTTAAATCTTTGATTGTTGACCATATAAGGAAATCTAAAANGCCTGGAGTTTGGATTAAATCGCTGCAATAGCTCCTAGATTTAATCTAGACCTAAATAACATCCACGTAATGCATGCCAGCTATCCTTTTAACCTGCTATTTTGACAAGTATAAATGCAGGCTATGGAGGTATAAAGTTACCAGTAAACCTGCAGTTAGTTTCTCTGACATTGTATGTGGATCTGACCAAAAGAAAAGGCAGACTTACTGCTCTTCCATGGTGGTTTGCCGTGGGATGGGGTGGTGGGTCTTGCCCAAAATGGGAAGCAGGGTGTGTATTTTTAGCTTTCCTGGAGTCCCCATTGTCCTAGACCTTACCGTAGTTGATGAGGTAAGATTTTTTTCTTTCTTTCATTCTTTGAGCAGAGAGTCCAGCATCCTCAAGAGTGCCTCTCTTGCGGGGGCTTTGGTTTCTTGCCGTGCTCAGCGTGCCATGGGAGCAAGATGTCCGTGTTCCGGAACTGCTTTACAGACTCGTTCAAAGCCCTCAAGTGTACTGCCTGCAATGAGAATGGGCTCCAGCGCTGCAGGATCTGTGCAGGCTAAAAATGGCCTCTCCATATGTTCAAACAAATGTTATGGTACTGCACCAGTTTGTAATTTTTTTTTTTAATTAATCCATTTATCCAGAACAGTCAATAAAAATCCATTTGTTGTATACTTCTGGTTTGAGCATTTGAGCTTTTAAATCTTTGATTGTTGACCATATAAGGAAATCTAAAATACATCTTTCTAGTTTCCTTATAAAGAGGAAGCCTAGAAAACTTATCACATATATGAATTCTTTCTTTTTCCATATGAGATCATCAGCAATCGTGTATATTTGAGTAATGCACTCAAATTACAGCAAAATAAAGCTTAAAGTTCAGGTTATTGAGGAGTGCTGTTTTCAAAATCAGTGAGAATAAAGACTTTGTGATGTGGACTAGCCAAAACTGTTTCACGCAGCACTTTCCTGAAAAACCTCTAGGACTGAATTCTGTTCTGAATTCTATGTGGCAACAGAAGAACAGAAACATTTCTTCAAAGTCCCACGAATCAGCTTTCTCTTTTAGTACTGCTTTCTCTTTGTTACAAAATTGATGTTATTAGACAAAGTTACATTTACTAAGTTACAATACAAAGAACATTTAATATAATAGATGTTCATAACCATGGTAGTATCTCAGAGCTTTAAGATTCTGTATGCCACAGAAGATCTTATAATGATTGAGTGAGAACACCTGACAGTTTTATATATTCCATACAAAGTAATTGAGGATGTGATTTCAGCTTTTTCAGCTTAGTAAAAAGCTTGTTGGAGTCTGATGACTAGCCTTGACGGAATACCTCTTTGGGCCAGGTGTTATAAGCCCTCAGAGATCCTGTCCTCATTTGGGGATTGGCACCTTGGGTGGTGTTGGAAACAAAAAGATTTATTAACTGACAAAACAACAAGCTCTATAAAGAGAAAAAGCCATGCCAGAGACAGGAAGGTCCTTGTCTCTGCTAGGACACCCCCAAAATGCCACGAGGTGTTATGTCCAGTGCTTTTTATCACTGATACCTTAGGCAAGGCTCTGACACTCATTCAACCAGGTAGCCCGGGGCTGAGGTGAAGTCCAGGGGGTCCAATGAGGTGTCCTGGTTCCTAACACTTCTAAACTGGGAATGAAAATTCAGGCTTCTTTACCTTTTATGGTGGACAAAGAGCACTTCACATTTCTTCTTGGTCTGGGCACTCTGCCTGTGGGGGGTGCACTGCTACATAGCCTGACATGATTGTTTCAGGGCATCTGTTCCCCAGATAGGCTCAGGTCTGTGTCCAGACTGCTCTAGTACTGTATATGCTTTTAACAGTTTTGGTGGGTTTCCCCAACACAAGCACAAGAGAATTAGAAGTTAGTCTCAATGGACTGTGGACTCTCCACACTGGAGTGTACCAGTTTGGAAGTGCACTGCCATTCAAGCACTTCCACAGAATACTTTTTAACAGGGTAACTTCAGTGAGCCATCACCAGCTGCTTATTTTGACATTGCACATCTGCCTCATGTCCTGCTGTCAGTCTTTACTGGCACAAGTAGTAGAAAGGTAGAGGAAAGCACCTTGCTGAAATTGGTATTGGCTAGAAAAGGCTTCCCTGGTAGTCATTTCAACCTGGCCAAACTGCATTAGCAAGTGTCGAGCCATGCCATTTATGCTTCTTGCCCCATTCTTTGTAAAGGTGTGCCGACTGGGGTTTAGATGAGTGCGGATTGCTTTACTAGATATTGTTTATTCTGGCTGTGTACCCCATTTCCCTTCCCTCTTTCCCATATAACCTTCCTTAATTTCTCTATGATGAAAAACTCAGGTATTCTTTCAGTGTTTCGTGCACAGCACAGCTATTGCATAAATCCGGATAGCCACAGCTGCACAAAACATGGCTTGCAAAAAAACCTCCTCTGAAAACCTTAGTTTTTCTGATCCTTATTGTGCTGGTTTGAAAGCAAAACCAGTAAGACTTCAAGTCAGAAATACAATTTAATAGGAAAAAGTAAAATATATGCAAGTAATACAAAGAAAACAAAAACCACTGACAGAGTCAGAATACAACCTGATATCCTGCTAGTTAGGGTCGTGGCAGCAGTCTAGATGAGGTGGTCTTGCTGAAGTAGTGATCTTGTAGACAGGTCTGGTAGCTCTTGTCCTCTGGAAACCAGTGGGTCAGGGCTACTTGTTCTGTCCCAGTTCCCACATTATATCCAGGTGGGAATGCTTGGCTCCTCCCCCTGGGTGGAGCATCTCACAATGGGATTATGTAATTCTATGAGTCATGTGGTGGATCCTCACAATGGGCTGATGTCATTGTATGAGTCATGGGGTGGGTCCTCACAATGGCCCATTAAACACAAATGGCTCCCGGAGGGAGTTATCTATGACTCACAGGGCAAGGTGTTAATGGCCCATTAACAGGAGATAGTCCAGGGGAGGAGGCAAAGAAAAACATTGCCCCTCCTTTGTTTCAACAGTTAATGAAGATGGAGATAGAATACAGACCCTCTGGCACATTTTACATTGTAACCTAGGACACTTATTTTCTTCATCTGAATCATCAACCATCTTTCCTTCACCTCCCTTCCACTTGCTGTGTCTAGAGGTGGTAGCTGGTGCTGAAGAGTTGGAGAAGTTGAGCTTACTCATCTCTTTCAACATTTGAATTTAAGGGACTTATGCATTTTCTATTGCATATTGAATGTGCAGGCTTGAAAGTGCTTGTACAATCTTACTGCTCCTGTTCTACCTTAAGGCTCAGAGGAAGCATCTGGATCTTCAGCACAGCACAAGAGAGATTAAATTTTATGCCAAGGCCATCCATAATGCTTGGCAGCACCCCAGCTATAAAACTCCAAATTGCAGATGTGCTTACTTTTTTGCTGCATGGGTAAGAAGAAAAGAAAGAAAATACATTACCCTTCTTTTATTTAATTGTCACATGCCTTCTATTTCTGGCTAGTATTGCAGTCCAGACTGGTATGATACAGAATACTGATGATTAGAAAGTCATAATTTCTGATACATGAAAACAAAGTTTTTTACTTTTTAACTTGCTGTGGATCTAGAGAGTGAGAACATTCACAGTAGTGAATACTGAACTCAAGATGGCATATTCAAATTTGTCCTTGAGGGAAATTACAAGTAAAGAAAATGCGAGAGCATTTGTGATACTGTAATTCCACAGTCTTCACCCCTGAGAAGACATATTGCTTGATGGGATGGTTCTTAACACCATTCACCCACTGAAGTACCATTTGACCAAATTGTTATGACTTATGTTAAACATTTTCAATTTCACCGAAAACAAAATTTCTTCATTGACCTGTAAGAAGGGTTTCAAGCTGGTTTTCTTGCCATTTAGGCAATCAGAAAGTGACTTCTGTTCAGAGTGAATCCCCTTTCATTCCTGATTTTTTTCCAGGAGCTGTGAAAGAAATCTAGAGAGACTGTCCTAGCGAAGGCTCTAACCCTTCAGAGGCACTTAATGCCAGTGAGCAAAGATAGGCAAAACCTCCTTAGTTTTCTTTCTAGAAGGAAAACAAGATGAAATGAAAAGGTCAAGTTTTGCAGAATCTTTTTTTTTTTCCCCAAGGGTCTTTATGGGTGACACAGGATACCTAATGCTGACAAACATAACATTCTGCAGGCACTGCATATTTGTCACTGTAATAGGAAAGATCTTTCCTCTCTCATCAACTGAATTTTCACTTTTTCTCTCCAGCTATATATTTTCTTGTAACATAACTGCCTGCATGAAAAACAACCTAAAACAACCTTTTTTTTTTTTTTTAAAAAGGAGATATTTTTACTGTATTGTTTACAATCTCTGCTAGGGTTTTGGGTCTGGCTTTTCAGCTCTCCCCAGCCATCCTAGAAACACTAAGTGTGGCAGAATGACAGTATTACAAAGGCAAGCCCAGGAGCCAGTTGAGAGATATGATGCATGAGATGCATCAGGCAGCTAGCAATACAGCTTTTAAGTCAGTCTGAAATAAAAGGAGGTATGCAGCTCTGTCCTGATTTACACCAGTAGTGCATCCTTACCTCCAAGCCATCTCCTCTGGTATAACAAATAAGACTCATCCAACTGCATCTTTGTACAGGAAATTTTCTGTTTCTAAAAGCATCAAGCTCGGTTTTTTTGTTTTTGGCCCTCATGACAGGGCTGAAGTAAGGATCCAAGTAAATGTTCTCTGCCTGACAGCTCAGCATATTGACATATATGAGAGCTAGTATCAGAGAGTAAGGTAATCCTTAGGCTGTTTCTTTGCAAGTCTTTAGCAGCTTAAGAGAAAGAATGGTTTGGAGTCTTCAGTCTAGTAGCTTGCAGCACTCTTTCCAGTGGACTACATATTTGAGCATAAGACTGTTCTTTAACTCCGTAGAGAATTTTGCTGTCACTGGAGCAAAGGGTAAGAAAATTTCTTACTCTAAATAGTGAGGACCCCATAAAGCAGGGTGCTCATCGTCCTCCTGTTTTCTTTCTTTGTAATGGGTTATTCAGAGTAATTTTCTTCTCACTTGTACTAAAAGACTAGAGATTATAAATTTTTTTGAATATTGCAGTATTTAATAAATGTATTTCATTTTTTTTGTTGGGGAGTAGTTTGCTCTTTTAACATAGCAATGGACATTAATTTTCTGGGGAAAAGATATGGCCATTTTCAATAAGAAATAGTGCATCTGGGAGTTGATATCCATTAAAACTCTTTGTTTCCATATTCTTTCTAAAGACAGACTGTCTGACATGTCAACTGCCTACTGTAATAAAATGTTTTATATAAATTTGGAATGGTGAGGGTTTCTGCAGGCAGTGCTTCAAAAACAAGCTTGGCCTTTTATTTAAAGCTAAAAGCTACATCAGACGTCGATCTTACTGACCTCTACACTTAATTCTGAAATTTTTCTGACCACAGACATGGTCCTGTCAAATCAATGAGAACTGTCCTACTGATTAAAATTCCTGGCCCGCTGGGTCTAGCCTATCTTCCCTTTACAAGTGAAGTACTGTGAACGCTCTCTATGGTATGAATTCCTCTTTAAAGGTAAGAATGGGCTATGTCTTGAATCCCCCCAGATGTTCACTCACTCTGTGATTTATTTCTCCTGTACCTGTGAGCTCATAAAAAAGAATGAAAAGGATCTCATAGGTCTTGAGATAAGACAAGTTAGTTCAACTGTAAGTAAATATGCATTGTAAGAAAACTTGCTGCTTTTGACCTTAATGTCCTATGAAAAAAAAGGTAACAAGAAATTCTTGAGAATTTTGGAGTTTAATTAATGAAGATAAGGAGTGAATCTTACTGACATGAGTTTCATAATTTTCATGAGTGAATACCTAATGGAAGACACTTCAGGTACTGTTCACAGCTATTGCCATTGTATAATTGCATTAAAATGAATTTTGTTCTCTTAGCTTGAGTACGTTATTTGACCACAAAAGCCTTCAACAGGAAATGGTTATGCACTAAATAATCTAATAAGGAGAATAATTAAGATTGCTTAGCTTACTTTAAATAATTTAGAGGTGATAGCAAAGGACATTGTAATCCAACAATAACTTGAAAAGTAAAAATTATTAGAACTAAATCTTTATGTTTAATCCAATTTCTCTTTCTTCTAGCATTAATTTGCTAGACATGAATCAGGAAATTATTGCTTTAGAAGGAAATGACTGTGAAAAAGCACTTGCACTTTAAGCTTCTTCTAGCTTATCAGCTCTACTTTGAAAAATTAAAAGATTTATGAAAACCAATACGTTTTCCACTCAAGAAAAAACACACTGCAATAAGACATATAATGCGTGTGTTTCTTTGAGGTCTCATACTTTTGCTACTGAGGGAAAAATCATCTTATTGAAAAAAATGATTTATTTAAAAGACTCCCCTCTCTCCAAATATTCAGAAATTTATTTCAACAAAAAAGAATTTTATATAGTGGCCTGAAATTTGAAAGTTTATATAAAAGAAATATGCTGCAGGGAAATGCCCTTTGGCAGCTGACAGAGTTATATTTTGATCTGGAGAAAAAGACTGTTGTGACAATACAAAACAAGCAATAGTTATATGACCAGTCAGAAGAGTTGACTACAAGTTCCTATTTTCATAATTGATTGTGATCTGTTCAAAGTAGGCAAATAATGATCAATAAAAATTCATCAAACCATGAAATGTCATCATATCGCCATATAAATGTGAGCACTCATCAACTTACCACTTAAAAGTGGTTATTTTACTTTATAAATATTTAATCTAGAGCATGCACTCCTGTGTGTCAGATATGGGCAAAATTCTCTCTGATTTCAAGTCAGGTAAATTACAAATGAGTGAGGATGACAAATACACAAAATGTCATCTAAGTGTGTATCCTCTCTGAGCTAACTCCCAGTACCAACATTATACTATTTATTTGGGACTCTGTCCCTGATTTGAGTCAATATCTGAGACTTTGAAGAACATCGAGACACTGTCCTTCCCTTAAATTTCATTTGCACATTGCTTTTCCCCATCATATCACATGTGGAAATAGGACACAGTAGAAAAGGGATGTTGTACTCCAGCATAAATCCTCCAAACCTGTGGGATGATGTATTTAACCCTTGTGCATTAATGGAGCTGCACAGGCAATGTTTGCTTTATGCTGCCTCAGGGATCTAACCAGACAGAGAGAACATCAGATCAATACTTCAGCCTGCAAAATTAAANTTTAAGTATAAGCACAAATATAATTACCAGTCATCATTATTAGTCTTATATTTGAGATATTGCAATCATTGCTTTTAACATTATAGAAAATCATGCTGCCTCTCATTACAGCTTGATGGTAATAGCTAATGCTGATAAGTTTTCCTTTCCAACATGATCACAAGAACATTATCAAGCATCAAAACTATACTTTTAAACGTAAGTAGAATATTTTTATCATTATTATTCCCTCCATCGTTTAGGCTCTCTCTCAGAGAAGGCCAGAAAGTTTAGTCTGCATTGTTCTTCCTCAGTGTTTTAGAGAGATGCATTTATGTGTTTTTTGTGGGATGCAGAGTTTCCCAGTTGGATTCTTTGCTGTTTGATGTACTCTTGTGATATTCCCAGCAGTGCACACACTGCTCCAAGACAGGTGGTGCAGTGTTGCCTTTTTCTGCATCCCATGTTCTTTTACCAGTTTGAAACATAATGATCCTAAATTTTCCAGTCTTTTCTCATGTTCTTAACTAAATGTACACATTCTGTATCGAAGAGTAGTTTATAATTAAACCACCTTCTTTCTTTATAGCCACCAAATCTCCTAAGACATACTTCATGAGCAATATGGTTTGAAAACCCTGGAATATTTTTCCACATTTGTTCTCCCTTCCTTTATCAGGTCTATGATAAATAAGTATTTCCTATTGCAGCTTATACCTCTCACAGTGCACCTAATGTTCAATAATGCCAAATTTGTCAAGCCACACTTTATGCTTACCTTCAGACAACTTGGAATATCTGCTTACAGATGATTTATAGCCACAGGGCCTACTCACAAATCCTATTGTCCTCTCTTGAACATTTTCTATCTTCTGTCTTTGCTGTGCTATGAATTATGGCCCACGACACCTTGCTATATCATAACTTGGTTTTAGAATTTGATCCCAGATCACTCACTGCATCCTCTCTCCTTCAAACTGCTTATCTGTCCTGCCTAATAGAGGTTTTTCCCACCCTTTTCTCCTAAATCCTCAACTGGTGTCACTTTTGTCCTTCAGATCTCTTGACAGCCACCTCAGAGGGATTCTTAACCTACTGTAACTGTCTTCATCCAATACACCTACAGAGAAACAGCACAAAGCCAAAGTAGATAGTATTTTTCAGCTTAACTTCAGAGCGAGCTTTGTTTTTTTCAAATTATACTAAATCCCTGAAGTACTTTTTTTCCTGACATGGCATTTCATATTGATAATGACAGTAATAATTACAAACTGATAAAGGACTAGTTGGCTATGAATCTGAAAATATTTTATAAACAGAGAAGATCAGTACAACAATTCTGAATGGTAAATCAGATTTAACATCCCTGTTTTAATATTCTAACTTGCCTCAGAGGTGCAGAATATAAATCTCCAGACAAAAAAAAAGAAATTATTGGTTCCCAGATTCATATAGATGTTATCACGCAGAAACTCGAATACACCAAGTCTTCTACACCTAAAACATATTTTTTGAAGTATTTATCTTCCTAAAGTATAAAGTTTTTCCAAAAGCTTTATACCTGTAAACCTAAGCCTCTTAACTTTCCTTCTTTCCTTCTTCTATTGATGTTACTAGATACCTAGAAATAACTAAATGTTAAACATAGATATGAAATCTGCTTTAACTTTAAAAATCTAATTATGTTTAAAAATCATATATGTTGCAAACTACCTTAAAAATTTATCTTTCTGTTGCAAATTTGTTCCTAACAGGAAGCAGCAGGTTCTCCATGTTATCATTGCTTATTAGGGATAGATGTTAACAGTGGCATGCTACTAGGAAGTTTGGTAACTTTTTTTATCTTTATCAGTATTTGATTCTATGACATGAAATAACTATTATTATCTTCCATTATATTACTCAGAATACTATTACCTTAAATGCAAGAGAAAGAACTAAATGATGAGACATATGTTAGGTGGATACTTTATCTAGTTGAAAAAAATATCTGCAACCCTTCAGGGATGAAATTGCTTATGCATTTTGCTATTAAATGAAACCACCCAAACAAAGATTTATAAACTAACCACATTTTAGCCTCCTACTCTCATGCACTTTTATTCTAGAAATTGTTATATGTGCAATCTGCTTATAATGTTTGCTTTCATTTGAAGGAAGATTATGAAAAACTGGAAACAATATACTTACAAGTGATATCAACTATGACCTAAGCCCTCACATAGTTAAACCCAAAACTTAGAAAAGTAAAGCCTCATTTTTATTCCTTTATTTCTAAAGAAAATAACTTTAACGTTTGTGTCGTTGTCCTCAACAATTTGTTTTGCTACTCTCACAATGCCACATGCCATTCTCATTTTTATTGCAAAATTCTCAGAGTGGTCCAAAGTGGAAGAACCTTTTCCTGGCACAATACTTATGAGTTCCTCTAGAGTCTACTGGAGAGGACTAGTTCACATTCTCCATTAGCGACACCTGGGGAAAGACTGCAAGCACTTCAGCAGAGAAAGACTGCAAGCACTTCAGCAGAGAAAGACTGCAAGCACTTCAGCAGAGCTTTTGGGTATTGCATCATGCCCTACATGCAACCATGCCTTCTGCAGCCCACTGTGAATGAGTTTTGGATGCTGTAGCCATATTGGCACTTCTCATAATATGCCTCTGTGAATTGGCCAAAATCTGTGCCATAACTGGGAACACGTGATAGATTTCAGGTAAGGTTTCTGTGTTTCACAAAATAAACTTAACTGCCTGTCTTATAACCCAACACAAACATGATTACCCTGATTTTTGTTAGAGTTTTGAAGTACCTTCTTTTAGCATTTTACTCTATACCATGTGTTTTAAGCTTAGAAATTCCTACTAGTAAGAGTGCATAGAACTGCAACTCATAAAAGAACTTCAAATATGAAACTGACATTTCCATTCAAACCTGAAAATAAAAAGAAAATAAAATGCAATCTAAAGTATTTTGTTTAGAATGAGAGCTTTTGTATCTTCAGTTCCCTTTTCTCAGTAACGATTTCATAAAGAAAAGTGCAGAGGAATGTTTCTATCTATGCAAAATATATATTTAATCAGTAGCAGTATTTATATTTATTAAGTAAAAGATGTCTAATAGTTACTTTATATGCTGCAAGAACTCTCAGAGTGATTTATCCTGGACCATATATATTCATGGACACTGTGGGATAATTCTTCTCACAAGGTCCCATGTACCTCTAGCGCTCTCCAATAACATTCCACCTAGAAGTGTTTAGATGCCAGTTCTTACAGATGAAAGAACTCAGCTCAGCTCCTAAATAAATGAAATTTAGCCTGTTAAGTAAAATTAAAAAAAAAATGCTTGCCCAGAATGAACATATGCTGTACAGTTTTTTTTTTCATTTATCTTTAAAATAACCACAAATAAAAATCCCCCCGCAAATGCATAAATTTACATCAGTCATTTACTAGTAATAAAAATTGTGCCATTTCAAACATTTTCCATATATTTATCTGGTGGTTTTCCAGCCTTTCAGTCACTGCACAAAGAACAGGCTTTTCACAATCTTTATTTTCTCTAGCTCATATGTATCTCATCTCAATGACAAATTGAATGCTTTCTCTTCCACAGTGTTCTCAGTGACACAACCTAACAGTGTCTTACACAGACCTCACACCTTCCTCTCTAAAGTTCTGGAAGGCTCCTTGCTACATTTTACTGCGTCTGCTAATTTCTTAGGCTTTCTTTCTATTATGGATATTCTTCAGTAATTTCCTTTCTTTTATACCAGAGAACCTTGAGTTTTTCACAGAGACCTGTGTTTACTGCTTTTGAGAGAAAATACAAATAAGTGGTAACATTTCTGGTCTGTGCTGGGGCAGGATAATTTCAGAGTCATTATTTCTTGCATAGGGAATTCTATGAATTTATGAGATCTTGTCTAATTTGTTGTTTGCTGGACTATTTTTTGTTCTGGAAGAAAACTATGAGACAATCCAAGTCACTCCTGCTACTCTGAATAATATTCGTCTGAAGTACAAGTACACAGTGAAAGTTGGCTTTGGCATTGGCTTCTTGACTAGTTTCCTTTAGGTAACTTTGATTTGTTGCTAATTTATATGGTGTCAATAATGCACCTAAGATAATTAAATAAGCAAAACTTTTTTGTCCTGTATCACAGTTACATTACATAACAGTTAAATTCCTAATGATTTGAATAGTGAAAAGGTTCCTTTGGTGCAAAGTATTACTGGCATCACAGTCTCCTTTTGTAAATGAGGATGATTTTTTTTTTCATTTCCATTAGAATGAATTAACTTTTTAATGATGGGGAAGATTAACCTGATTAAATTTATCACAACCTAATAAAAAATAGAAATTGCTGCCTCAGTCCAGAGTCAGTGATGTTAAATGCTCATTAAAACTAAGAGCATTCTCCAAAATGGCATTAAGTAGCTTTGATGTGCAACTGCACAAAAAAGTCACATCTCTGATGACATGGTGGTCTCATGCTGCCCGTAATAAAAAACAATGAAGTTGAGTTGCATTCTAGTATTAACCACAAATATTCCCATTGGGAAATTATGATATTACTGTTTAGTTACTTTTTTCTTTATGCATTTTTTTCTTTTTTTTTGTTTCTGGGGAGGAAAAGGACGGAGCTGAGTAGCCCTAAACTAGAAGTAGACTGTTAGGCAAACCAGAATAGACAGGGAAAGTGTGAGACTTGTAACAGGAAAAAAAATATGATACATGATACTGTAGTTTCTTTAAGTTATGCCATGAAGCCTTTTATTGAGTTTCTAGCAAGTTTAGAATTTTTAGCACTGTACCTTCTGCCACAAACTTTTTTGATCTACTGTAGGAGATCTACAGCAATTGAATTTGGAAATGCAGTTTTAGAACAGATTTTCAGCAGCACTGAGTTCTATAACAGGAGAAAGGATTTGAGACTACACAGTGATAGCAGTAGATAAGACAGACTGGGCAGAAATGTTGCCTATATGCCTTCAGTTATTTGATCTGGAGGTAGTAATTTGTTAGTCTATTTTTACTTCATGAGGAACGGTCATGGAATCCTGAAAAACTGGAAAATGACAGCTTGCACACAGTAATCATGCAAAGATCATACGTCTTCTGGACTGAATGCAACATAAATTTTAGAACTATGATTATTTGGAATACATCACATAAGTTTAGAGGCTTGAAGAAAGTGAAAAATAAAAATCCCTCCATCTAATAAATTTTAAAAGCTCAAAGCTGAGGCTGCCTTCCCTTCTCACTTCTTTAGTCTTTTGGCAAATCCAGGCTTTTTGGCAAAGCTGCTGAGTGCCTTTAGCTTGAGCACCTATTGAAGAATTTCTTGAAACACCTTTCAGAAAGGACCAAAGTGAGGATGTAAGAGAACTGAAGTGTTTTGCTTTGCTTTCTCACTGCTGTTCTGAATTATTAAGGTAGACAAAAGGTAGGAAATAACCTGTCTTTGGCAGGATGGAGGTTAATGCCTCCTTTAAATCTGCACCACTTCTTATGAGTGCCTCGTGTTTGATTTTCCTCGCTTGGAAACCACAAAGTTGTGTGTAGGTGGAGATACAGTCAAAACCTCCTTTGTATGGTTTGTGCTAGGAACTTTCACATCACAACAGCCATTTCTGGAAGTACGAAATACATGGCTTGTAGTGCTGGCAGTGAACCACAGGGACTAGAAGAAACATTGCCAATAATATAAAAGACGACAGTGATACCACAACTTTGATGAAAACAGCACCTAGAGGACAGCAGAGGAAAATGTTCTTCCTAATATTGCTGTAAATGAGAACCTAACAGAGTAGGTAGATATCCATGTGGGAAATGTTGTATATTATCAGTGAACTGCTTTCCTGGAAGCATTTTATTGTCGGGAATTTAACAGATACCAGAAGCAATTCAAACTGGCTAGAATGCTCCTTAATGACTATATTGTCCACATGCTGGGCAAAATTTTTGGTCACACTGAGACATCTAGAGATAGCATGGACATATTCTTACACAGTGTTACAGTACACTTTTGTCATATTTCTGTGGTTTCTGACAATAAAAAAAATGCACAAGATCAAAAATCTGCAAGAAACTGGCTGAACTTGCTGGTTGTTCAAGAGTGTTTTTTGCAGTCCCAGTTGTTTCTGTCCCAGGCAATTCAACTCTGTAAGCTGAATCTTATCTTAAGCTTATCTTCAAGCTCTCTTTTACCATAATGGCAAAATTGTAATTTCTTTTCCCAAAGCTGCTCTTGCTTCTTGAGGGTTAAATCTGTGTACCATGACATAAGAGGGAAAGATCTGTTTACTTGCCTGCTGCTTTCTCCTCTGGCAGCACAGTTCCCTGCTTCCCTGTTCTGTTATTTGGAAATCTTGTATCACTTTGATCAAAAATGAATCATAAGAAAAAGGCACAGTAATATAAGAAAAGCAATTTCTGTTTGAATAAGAAAGAGAATCTGTAGTTCCCAAAAAAATCTTCAGGACACCATAAGGTTAAAAGTGGAGGACAATGCCTCCAGCTCTGAAACAGTGGTTTTATGTTGTCTCAAGAATAATTAGCTGCCTGTGGAAAACGGCTGCTTTTTTCACAGGAAATATATCACACTGAGACAATCTAAATGACATTACCACTGGACAAGGAGAAGTCTGGTGAGCATCATCAGTAGCTGAGGACCTTTGTTCACAAGCAGCTACACAGAAAGAGAGGCACCCTTGGCTGAGATTCCAGGGATAAATTATGAACAAACTCAAAAGGGAACTACTTCTTTTGCTCTGATGTGTTTAATCTATAGCTTAAAAGGGTCTGCTTCAAAGAAATAGTCTTCTGCAGTGAGTCAGCCTTTTCCAACCCAGAGAAACAAACAACTAAATTGTTATTGTGGTATTTACTCTTCTGACCCATGAAAATATTACTGCATTTAGGTAAACAAAAATGCCCTAAAATAAATTTTTAAATGTTCATGTTTATTTGGATGATGTAAACAGGTTTGAAAAAGTAAGAATGAATCTATAGTATTTGGACAACTGTAAATATATGCATATAATTTTTTTCCAAAATGATACCATGTCTCAAGATATCTTAAGTAGGGGATGCGTATGTGTGTTATATATATATATATATATACATATACATACATATACGTAAAGTAGTATATAATGTATAAAGTATATACATGTAAAGTATAGCATCTATAAGTATAAATACAGATAAAAACAAAAACAATTTACACCATGAGCAACCATATGGGCTTCTTTAAGCTTTCCCTTTAATGCTTTCATATGCATCATCATTCTCATATTTAGAGTGCACGCTCTTTAAGACACTGAATCATCCCTTACAACGTATGTTAAATATATTTATTGGAGAAAGTGCAATAAATAACTAGAATATTTACAAATAACATTATATTTATATAAGCTTATAATTTTTCTGGGGTCTTACAGTGTTCTACAAACAAGACTGATCATGACATGATAAGACAGAGATTATTTTGCCTCCAGACTTGGCTCTGAAATAGAACCAAACTAAAACAGGGCATTTCGGTATTCTGGGAAGATGTGGTAGATTATAAGGAAGTTGATGAGTACATGTAGGAAGTTATCAAGGTAGAACTGTCTCTCTATAAAAAATAATTATTGTAAACAAAGAAAGTGTGAAAATATATTGATCACTGATGATATTATGGACCACAGATGAAAAGGTAAAATAAAATGTGCTCGTATGGAACAACATATTTATGATGATTTTTATTTTCACCTTGTAAAAACAAATTCTGCTACTGCAGTTTTCATTTGGCAATGAAGATAAATTCATACCAGATAAATTTTTTAATAGTAATTACTCAGCTAAGTGCATACAAAGATTTTAAGCCCTCCCATATGGAGGAAAAAAGCTGGTTTTGCTCCTAATTTCAAACCAGTGTTGTTACTTATGCTCCTTTTTTTTTCCTTCCTCCATCACCAAACTCTGCTTTGACCAGGCCCAGCCCTTCAAAGACAAAAAGTACTGTAAGGCATACAAGGCTCCTGTAATTCCCACTGAAACACCACTGAGTAAGGAAAACTTTACCTGTGTTTAAAACCTGCTGATCCTTAGGGATGACTTGGAGGACATTCTGCCTTTAAAAGCTTCATCCCTTGCCAGACTATAATTCACTTGCATTTTTGTTAACAACTTAATATCTAAGACTATGGCCTTATTGAATATTACCATGGTATGAGACTTTTTGTACTGTGTGTTCTTAATTGATTGATACATGGGAGCAAAAAGACCACAGAGCCATTATACTGATTATTTTGCTGTCTGCTAAGAAATAAAATGACTGGTAGCACCTTTGGAAATTATTTTTACATGCTTTTGAAAAGACAGCAAGTCAAAGGGCTGGTGACCTTAACCAGCAGAAATCCACAAAAAAACCCACAGAAAGGAACATGAAGTGAAAAATGGTGTTTAGGCTAGGATTGGTCAGTCAGCCCAGCGCTTGTTTTTGTGGGTAGGAGGGTGCATGTGCCAGGGACTGATTTTAAAATCAAGGCCTTGCTGGCACTGAGCACTGGGAAAGTGCTTCCCATTTAGCATTTTCTTGGGACATCGAGCAATATGACAACATAACTCAACACAGGAAGAACCAGGTATTTTTGGCTGTGCACAGTAAGTTATCTGGACCACCTGGTAAAGCACAAAGGAAGACTGAAGATAATTTGAGCACAGCTTTGGTATTACACTGGAGGCAATGATGTTTCAGTGAAAGAAGTTCACATGAGCAGGACTGATATTGCTGTACAAGTTGCGTGAGGGGGGTGGAAATGAAAAATGCCATGCCCCAGCACAAAAAAGGTCAGCATGCATTGATTGAGTCAGTGTGTGGTTACGTTGGGCCCAACTAGTTATGAGGGAATTTAATAGGCTTCTGCAAAATTTGGGAAAAGACAGATGTTTCAGCTCTGGCTGTGTTCCTGCAGCATGATTGTCACAGTGTAATTTCCCACTGGTGTGTTTCACAT
This sequence comes from Bombycilla garrulus, assembly GCA_013400315.1. Classification (NCBI taxonomy): domain Eukaryota; kingdom Metazoa; phylum Chordata; class Aves; order Passeriformes; family Bombycillidae; genus Bombycilla; species Bombycilla garrulus. The sequence continues at coordinate 16,115 of VXBU01018953.1, read as the reverse complement.
CCTCAGAAGCCCAATTAGCCAATTAGAACACACCGGTTTTCTCCCAAACAGCTACCTTCTTGTTTTATGCATGCAAGGAAAAATAAAAAGTTGTCTTTTTCAGTTAACTGAGCCATAGAAACAGCACTTCATACTACCAAATCTTTAAAAAGAGGCTGTTCTATATATTCACAATGTCTCACATCTCCAGAGCACTCCAACGTTTTCCTTTCAAAATTACACACTCAGGATTTTTTGTCCCTTTTTATGGGAAGCACATAGCTTTATACCTGACTCAATCTCCCATTCTCCAAGCCATTTCCAAAACATGCTTTTTCTTTAGCTGTACAGCTTTATGACCACTATTTTTAGGTTCTTAATCCTCTCATCCAGATGAGTCTGCTTACTTTTCTTCCCTGGACTCTCCTGTTCCCCTTATCTCAACTAAAATCAGATATACTGCAACCTAGTCCACATATAGAACGTTTTTTAATTCTTCACAGAGTTCAGGGAAGACACCAGAGGCACTCTGTCCTTTGCAAGCTAGTCTGGATATTCTGCCTCTTTCACATGGATGGAAATGGGTTGAACACTCCATCAATTAAAGAACAAACATGACAATAGAAGGTTTATATTCTTCCTCTATTTGTCAGAGAAACAGTCTTCTAGTTTTCTCCTTCCTTTCTCCAAGTCATGTACTTGAATTTTCACTAGTGGTGCTCTGAAGGAAGTTTATAGATTTTATTGGTGTCAATTACCTTATATTGAGTTCAACCACCAGCATTTCTTGTCTGTGTAAGCTTGTGCATTGCCAAAGATACTGTGAAGATACTTCTCATGAAACTCATTGGAGGGTTTTAGAGAATATTGTCCATTATTCCATGGTAACAAGATGTGAAGATCAGCATTTGAAAACTGATTACAAACATGCAGTCAGTCAAGAGTATCTCCTGCCATTCTGGATGACTGAAAATGCAAATGAATAGTGCTAACTTCTTCATCTTCATAATCCAGATTTCTTGAGGGAGAAAAATTTGCAGCAATCCTAGAGCAGGCCTCCACTGTGAAACAAAATAAACACACACACACAAAAACTACATATGTATAAAGGACTGTTATAAGGGCGAGTTCATAAGTCCTCACAAAATTCATGTAATTAGCTATGAAGATATTGAATTTTTTATGATCTATCTCCGTATGTTGAGGTTCAAGCCTTACTAAAACTCCAGACTGAAAGTTTGTGATATAATAACTTACAAAACTTGCTCTGTTATGATAACCAGAGCGAGTTAGAGAATCACAAATGAAAAAGGGGGGCTCAGTCTAACACAAAATGTTATATTGTTACTACATGTGAACTTTTATCATCACTGGGTGTTCTTGGACTTCCCCAAAGAAGGATGAGTATAGCCAAATATATGCTTCCATGAAGGTTAATAGTTTCAGAAAAGAAAACTGTTACATTTGCAATACAGAAAGAACTCTGTGCCTTAGAGACATTTCACAGGTCTTGTCCTAGTATATAGATCTCCAAGATTTACAGACATTACAGAATCTTCAATAATTTTCTCTCACCTACTTGACACCAAACAGGTTGCATTTAACAAATTTATATCTCTAGGAGAGACATTTAATCTTCATACAAAGACATGAAACAACTAAAAATTCACCATTTCCCTTAAGATTCCCTATAATGATTAATCATTGTTTTTGCTAGAAAGGTATCATGCCAGAAGTGTCTGGCACTACTTTCTGTCCGTATGTTCTTATTATGACCCTACCATATTAAATATCTTGTTAATATATAATTTGTTACTGTGAAGGTACTTGCAGGCTGCAATCAAGCCACTTCTCAAGCCCCTCTTCTTGGGCTGAACAGATTGGGCTCTCAAATTCTCACTGCAAGGCAATTTCTCCAGCCTTTAAATCATTTATGTTTCTTTCATCTAGAGATTTCCTACCGACCTTTTTACTATGCAGACATTTAAACTATACACAGTTTTGTAATATTAATGTCAGTCTTGTCATAGCTAAAAATAATTTCTCATACACCTATTGCTAATTTAAGTATCAAGTGACTGCCAGCTCTTTTTAGTGCTGCATCACATGAGTGCTTATGTGGAGTTTTCTTTTATTAGGGGTATGTACCAGGTCCTTAATTCCTTTTAAGCCTGCTCTTGGTTTTTATAACCTTGCTCAGATGTTTATTTTCATATTTAATAAAATACCAATTTAGTTCACTCTTCCTGCTAATCTATTCAGATTTTTTTTTTGCCATGGTTTTACTTATTTACTATGGGTAAACATTTTGGTTGTTAATGGACAAAAGCATTCTATGATGCTTCAAGTAGAAGCAGAAAATACTACCACAAGAAAAAACAGAAACATTTGCACTTCCATATCCTCACTGGTATGCTGTACTTTTCTTAAGTTTCTAGCTTTATTTTTCCCTTATCATTATTTTAAACTCATTTTTAGAAACCTTAGCTCTCCTTAGTATAGATATGAATTTTCTTTTTTTCATCAAGATCTTTAGCTTTGATTATTCATTCGCAGCAAACTGATTGCTCATAAGCTTTATCAATTCCATGGTTTTTTTCCTCTTTTATATGTATTTGCCAGATACTTATTTCCCACACTATCCAAACTGTTGGTTTGACTTCCGTGTTGATCCAAGTAGTCTTCTAAATATTATTTTCCGCCATTTTGAAAAGATAAGTCTTAAAACAGACCCATTTTTATGGTTTTTTTTTTTAAACAATATTCTAGGAAAAGGGTACTAATATTTATTTCCAGCAGAATTCTTACTTTTTATGTTAGTCATAATTTTAATGAGGTTGGGGAGACAGACTGGCTAGAGCTTGCCTGCTCGTCCCTAGAAAGCTATGCCTTTAAATGTAATTACTGAAGAAATTCTACCAGTAATGCAGAAAACTTCAAGTACATAAAGGCCACACAAATGCCTGGTAAGGCCTAGGATATAAATGTACACAATAGAGAAACATAAGAAAATGTTCAAGGTAAAATGTAAAATGAACAACTGGATCACACTGCTTGGATAGGTTTATTTTTTTCTGACAAAAAGCTTGTTCTACTTAAATAAACTGACCAGACAAACCCATTATACCCTGGTAACCTACATATAGCTTGAACATTTTCAAAAACAAGCAGAGGCAGAAACAAAATAAATCACTCCTCTTAACAGAACCTACATAATGCTCTAATTTCTCTCCTTTCCCTTTCTCTCTTTTTTTTAATTGTCTCTTTTCATTGTGTATCGCAAGCTTTTATTTAACAAAGGTTTTGATCTTAAATATATTTAACTTCAACCACTTATTTCCCAGCTAAGGTGCTGCCAAGCTAAATGCTGATTTAGCTCAATAGGTATCTGTTCACAATCTGACAAAGAGAGGCCATTCCCCCATAAAAAGGGCTGTTTGCTGAGAGCTGCTAAACCTATGTGTATCTTCCCATAGGTGACAAAGGAACAAAACTGCCTTCTCACCCTCAGCTTGCTCTCCTGTTGTGTGTGGGATGGATGTAACCCCTGCGAGCTATGGAATATGGCAGAGTAATTACATTGTACCTTTGGGACACCTTACAGCTCAGAACCCATTTCTGGTAAAATCAGTCCCTTTGGTAATGATGTGAGACTGTTGTCACCTATGAAATCATAGAAGATGGGAGATACATTGGATTTCACATGAGAACCTTAGAAAGGTCTAGTTGTAGAAGGAATTTAAAGCACTTACTCTGTTGTTTGGTGGTTGTTTTTTTTGTTTTTTTTTTTTTTTCTTCATCTCTGGTTGTTAGTACTTTTCATTTCCTTTTGTTTTATGGCCCTTTTCCTCCACTGCAGCCTAAGGGACCCATGTTTTCCCACTGTGTGGAATCTTGCTCTATCTTAAATAGGAGATATTAATGAAAGGAAAATCCCAGAGGTTAATGAGAAGCTTCACCACCACCCTAGATGCAGTTTACTTGGTATTAGAATTAGCAGAATGGCTAAGTAAAATATGCTAAGTAACTGTGTAACTGAATGTCCTAGATTTTCCACCAGATTAACAGCTGGGGTATGAAAAGTATGCCATGTAGTCCCAGAGACAGTGAAGTCAATATCTGTAAAAAGTTTATTTTGGACTTTTCTTCACAGAATAGCAAACACCTCAGTAGAACACATTTAAAAAAAAAAAAAAAAAAAAATTTTAAAAAAAAAAAAAAAAAAAGAGAAAAACGTTACAAAAAAGTTACACACAGCTACTTAAAACTTGGTCGAGAAGATCAAGCGCAGGAAGCTTCTCACCATCTCTTGCAAGACACAACCCTCCCAGCTAACAGAAAAGACACTAAGCACAGATCTTGATAATTAGAACACTGAGTAAGTACAGCAGAAGCTAATAAGCCAACCCTACATGTGGAGTGTGTTTAATATTAATAACCTCTGTGAGTCCACCGATACACTACTGAAATGATGCCAGAACAAAGACCTTCATGTACTTCAGCAAGGCTAAAGCTTTAGAAATCTGCATCAATGAGTCTGTGATTAAGGATGTATTGCTCAGAAGTAATGCAAAACTTTGGAATTTTTGTGTACCTGCTATTTCCTTTGCCTTTGTGGTTGTCACTTTTCTTTTTTTTTATTTTATTTTTTTTTTCCCCCACTGCAGGTCTAAAGACCTTTTCATTCTTTTTGCTGCCTTTGTGGGCAGAAGCCAGACATGACTTGAGTACAGAACACTCACACCACAGGACTGATTTTGCACTGTCCAGTAATCTCCCGGTCCTAACAACTCTAGGTTTTTTCACACTTCAACTGGATCTTGGGGTCTTCTTCACAGAAAGACTATCACAGAGCTTGTTTCATTAACAATCACATGTGAAAACAGTATGTCAGTAGGGTTGTTTTAACTGACTGAGGTATCTTCCACTTGATTCATGCTGTGATTTAGAGAACTTGGAAGCCTTTCTTCAGGCTTTAAACTATCCTGGGTTTTTGTCTGGTCTTTTAAAGTTTACTTTAAAGTGGGTAACAATTATTGTTGAGCATTTCTGCAAACTGTAAGGACTTATCAGTAAGAAAAATGCTTCATCTCTAGGCCTCTAGCTCTTGAACTGGACTCAATGTCACATCAATTAATGGCTATATACCAACCTGAGGTCTCCTAAGAAGGAATTGTTTGTTTTGTTTACTTTTTATATTTTTCTTTATTTTCTTGTTTTCTCCCCCCATTTTTTTCTTGATATAAGCTGCAAAAATAGAGGTTTCAGTGATTTCTATGCAGAATTCCCATCCTAACAGCATTCACATCATTTTCTCTGGTGGGGGTAGGAGGTGAAAAATTCTCACTTTTCCTTAACAGTTGATTTTTCATTAATAACAAGTAAAGTATTCATTTTGACATGAAATCTATTTTACATAGAAAAGACATAATCTTCTGAATCAAAGTTTAATTCAGCCTGCCCCTACATGATCACAATATAAAGGTTACTTTTGTGATTAAATTTTTTTAAATCTGGTTAAAAATTGCATGGTAATTATAGGAGTGTTGACATAAAATGGAGGAGAGTGAAATCAGGAAATTGAAAGACTAGTGATTCATTTTTCTAATGAAGCTGTTTATTCTTACTGTGAAAGACTGCATTTCTACAAAGTAGATTTTGAGACAATTAATATATTATGTTTTTATTCAGTCAACTTTGACAAAGTAACTTTCATTGCAATCCTATCTCCTTTCAGTACTCACCTCTCTGTATCAGCTGGATGATGAGAATAAATTAATTTAACCCAGCTAGCTGTATAAAACTCTGCAGAAGGAGTTTCAGCAGATGGAGCTAGTATGCTTCCAATCTTTGACACCTGTGCTCAACATGGAAAAAGATGAGCAGAATCGTTTACAGAACAGTGGCTGGGGATATATCAGGGTCAGGGGTGAAGATTTTCTTTTGGCTTAGTAGAAAAGTAGCAAGCATAAGAGGGAATTACCTATCATTTATCAAGTGCTGGTAGATAAGAGGAGGGCAGCTTAGTTATTCAGAAACCAGTGATGTGCCATAATATGGAAAATAACTTGAGAAGAATAATTATTGCATTTGTCTCCAAATTCTTTTATGGTATCTTGTTATTTTATACTGTTACTCTCACACTGTAATAGACTGTGCTCATACAGTGCCATAAAATAAAGTATTCAGAAAACCTGTGGCAAATTGTTTAGGTCTTATGGGATGTGTTGGTCATATTGAAGCACAGTAAGAAAGAAGATGCATCTGTGGAGCTGCAATCACTTAATTCAAGCTGACCCAAAAAATATACTTGTATAAGTGATTTTCTCTGACAAGAGCTTTGTGAAGTCACTGACACTTACTGAGATTTTAAAGTAGGGAGATGCTGGAAACACCCCTCACAGCAGAGTGATCATAAAATGTCTGACAATTAGTAAAAATTAAGCCTGTTGTCCTCTATTTTTTAAACCAATAATTTCCAGTCTACCTTTCTTGGCTCCAGAGGTATTTCCAACCTTCCCAGCAGTGGGACCTCATCAACCGTTCCCATTCAGACCAAGGTTTTCTCCTTTTTGCTTCCAAGCTTATTTCCAGGTCATCTCCTGCAGAGTTCTTCTTCCAAAATGAGTTTTTATGGCATGAAGGCCCATAGCTAGAGGTAACAAGGAAGGAAAGGACAGGTTCTTGGATATAATGTGTGTGTAGTGCCTACAGTCCGATGGGATTTCTCCTCGAGCCAGGTGTTATGAGCCCTCGGAGCTCCCATCCCCATTTGGGTTTTGTCTTACAAATACCCACAGCTTAAAATGGTGCAAAAGACACCTCGGGTGGTGTTGGAAACAAAAAGGTTTATTAACTTCCAGAATAACAAACTCTCTACCGAGAAAAAGCCATGCCAGAGACTGGAGGTCCATGTCTCTGCTATAACAACACCCTCCAAATGCCTCAAGGTTTCCTCAAGCAATGCTTTTTATGGCTTAGGCAGGGCTTTGGCAGTCATCCAATCCAGGTAGCTCTAAGGGTGGGGTGATGTCCAGGGAGTCCAATGAAGTGTCCTGGTTCAGAACATTTACAAATTGGGAAAGAATGCCTGGGCTCTTTACCTTTTAAGGGGGACAAAGACAGCTTCACCTTACTTCTTGGTCTCGGCACTCTGCCTGTAGGAAGTGCTACACTGCAATATCTCATCCTTCCTTTATAACTAAAATAAATAAAAGGGGTACCTTTTTGAACTATTTCCATTTTGCTGCCAATTGTAGTTATGCTAATAATTTTTTAAGTTTGGTTTTAATTTTTATTGATTTATTATTTCTTTAGTTTTAGCCAATTTATTATAAAGATTAAATTTCTAATATTAATTTTCAGATTTTTTTTTGTTTGTAAACTATTCCTTTATCTCAATTTGGTGAGATGTTTCAGGATGTCCTAAGTTTGTTACATAAGATTTGAACAAATAGAACCTTTAAACATTTCAACAAGTGGCTTGAAAACAAATTAATAACGGTAACATGATATGAGTAACTTACAGAACTTTTCCAAATGCAAAATTATTTTTTAACAATTTCAACTAGTGCAAGGTTAAAAAACAGTTTCTGCTTCAAAA
>VXBU01018950.1:0-14521 GCA_013400315.1 Bombycilla garrulus | reverse complement strand
ATGGATGCTCAGCGTCTTTTGCTTTGGGTTTTTATAAGGTTCATTAGGTGGGCATGGAGAGAGTTAAAGGAGCATGGTGTACAAAGCAAAACAGCACACTGTAACACCTGGTTTTGTCTGCAGACACACAAGAATATATTGAGGAAGTACTGGAAGGTAGAAATAAGGCAACTTTTGGATACCATAGCAGCAAATACATTTTTAAAGAGCTTTTAAGAGCAGCATTAAAGGTGGATATTTGAATAAAAATGTCCATTTTATCCTTCCAGTTTCACATTCCATTTACATGAAGTCTAGAAGTTGAGCCAAAGACTGCCTACCTGGTAATCACCAGTTTTCAGGTGCAACTGAAGGGTCTGACCAATATTCTCAGCAATACATTTTGTGATCATGAAGATCACAACAGCAACAGAGATTAGCTACTAATCAAGCAACTGTTTACAAGTAGATATGACCTGACAGAAAACACTGGTCTAAAGTGGATCTGGATCTAGACATGTCTAAGAATAAACTGAGCCAGCATTAATCATGAACTTAAAAATGTATGTTCTTTATGTGAGATCTGACATGAAATAAAGGTGTCAGACCCAAGATTGGAAAACCCAACAGTGATATCCCATGACTTTACTAGTGAAAGTGGAAAAAAGAAAGGACCATTACCAAGTGATGAGATTAATTTTATGTCAGTACTGAAAGCCAAGACTTTTAACTAAACAGTACCATTTGCTACTAAACCAGACACAACTGAAGAAACAGAGGAAAAGATTCAAAAGAGAAAAGCAAAAGTCAAGCATTAGCTTGCCCTATTTACAAGTTAAGTTTTCTTAAATATCTCAGTGAGCTGAATGAAACAAAGGGAAAGATTGCTCTGAAACAACCACTTGTTTACTGCCTTGCTTGGAAGGGAAAAGAGTGACGGGATGAGGCCAAAGAAGTGTTGAAGCTCAGCACAACAATTTCAGTACAATGTTCAAAAGCAGTGCATCAGAGTTACTGACCATCATACAGCTTAAATCCGTGTTCATCTGTTTCTACTTCAGACTCTGGCTGAAGGGGAAAAAAAATTTAGTTCTTTCAAGGTTGCTTTTATGACCAAGCTCAGAGACATGTACTCTGGTTATAAACATATGGGTTATACACTCTTTTATCCCATTACTTAAATTTATCTTCAACCTCAAACTTATGTAAACAACTGTTAAAATACACTACAAAAACTTTATTTACTCTTGAACAATAAATACTCCAAATAATATGACTTAAATTCACTAGAGAAATAAGAGCTCCTTCATCCTCCTTAACAAACATCACCACACAGAGCTACTTTTCTGTTTTGACTTGGGAGACAAAGAGCTACTTATTGTTGTATGGGTGTAGGCTTAAGACGGTATCATTAAACTCATTAGCACAAAGATCTTGAAAAATGCATCCATCCTACACCCGTGCCTTATTTTAAAAGGGTGGTAAAGAACACATGAAATTTCTTTTGGCTGAGTATATTCAGTGGTTTGGCCACTTAAATTTCAATTACCCAAGTGCTCATCTTATGATTCTTATGAAATTAACATTACTTTAAGCAGCACCAATTTTAAAAGTTCATCAATAGGAGAACTGAAAAAAGAATTGAAATCTAGTCAAGCCTACTTTTACCTATCAGGTTTTTCCATTAAAACTGTTACCTTAAAGAAGTCATCTTGAGAGATTACATCACAGTTGGGAAGCAAACTCTTTAGTTTTTCTGCTNGTTTTCCCTCCATTTGTTACACTGTTAGAAAACATTGAAAAAAATTCACCAAGGCAAAAACTAATCTTTTAAACTTATGCACAAGCTCAAACATGCATTTCTATATAGTTATATGCAAAAAAACAATACAGCTTCCCCCAAACTTTAGTCACATTAAATACACTCTATGTTTAGAAATTTCCTGGCATGTTCCAACAATTTTCAAAAATCAGTACAGAAAGATGTTACAGACACCTGCACCTGAAGTCTCCAACAGACACAAAACAATTTCTTAAATGTCACATGCTATAAAATTATACAATTATATGTTGCATTTATAATCCAGTTTTTAAAAAAAAATGTATTCAAGAAATAGAAATTGTATCACATCATTCTGAGAAAACTGGTCTTAAGCTGTAGAGAAATTAAATTTTGTATAACTTACCCCCCCAGGCCAATAACCAATACTTTCATAGTTTGTTTTCTCCTCAGCTCTTCCTTTTTACTGTCAAAAACAACAGCCAGAGAAAAATCTTATTTAAGGAACAAGAAGGCAACCACGGTATTAAGAAATAACAATTATACAGATGATTTATTTTCTCCTCTGTTGTTGATCTTTTTCTTTTTGCAAAGGTACAGTCAGAATCCCAGCTGCTTGTTCTAATGCTAACAAAAAACCTGCCATATATATGCCCCATCATAAGTTCCAATGTACTTTATTTTTTACAGTATTTTAATAATTTGAAGGGAACTCTGAGAGACTTGGTTCTAACAATATTAATGTCATTCAATTTCCTAAATAAAAGCACAATCTCTAGCTTAAGCATTAACAATATAAGAAAGACTAGGTAAGCAGAAGCTGCGGTGGGAAAACAAAGTAAATCATTAAGAAAGAAGCAAGAGGCATGCTGAGGAGAAAGATGCTTTAAAATTTCATGAAGACTTGTAACAAAGAGTATGTTCAAAAGCTCTTTTATGAACCTGGTCTTAGCAACGTAATATTCACTGTATAATTCACCACTCCCTTTCTGAGGGTATTAAAAGCACAGACCATGCATCATGTACCACATCCTCCTCCTCTGCTCCACCACAGATTAATCTGGAAGCATGAAAACTACTACAAGGGCAGTCCAAGCCATCCTAGCTCACATAGCATTGAGAAGGACTAGGTAGCAGTTGATTTTCCCCTGAAAGATTGAAGGGTAAACCCTAAAGGTTAAATTATCCACAATGTCCCTGTTGTTGCCACCATATCTCACCAACTGTGAGGCTCTGAACACCTTCACTAATCAGAGCTGCCAGGAGACATAATTCTGCCTTGCCCCAGCTATTTCCCCTGAACTTTCTTCTGGGATTGGTGTTTGCAAAGTATGTAATGAACTATCTGGAAAAATACTGCAGCTGAAAAACAGTTATGCAAAGACAGAGGGGAAGCAATGTTTGTTTTCAGTTGCATGCATCAATATATAACTATTTAAACACAGGCAAACACCTTTTTCACCAGCTCTATCCTCCTAGGTCACAGTTAAGAAGGTAAGACCTATGACACCTAAGACCTGAAAGGACTGAGCAGGTAAAACTCTTCCTGCCTACTGTATCTGTACCAGAAAAAATACTGTTACAGGGCAGCAGAAAGAAAACAAAACCACATTGTTTCTGTGAAAGTAAGCTTTAGATACATGTGGAGCCTGAAATAATAACATCCTCTTGCACTTGGTGCAATGACTGGAAGTTCCACTGCTTCGCACATCTGTGATATGATCTTTGCATGCTATTTAATGTATTGTTAATAAATAAATAAATAAATAAAAAGACCAAAAAAATAAATCGACTATCCCAAACCGTCACTCTTATGACAGCCATTGCTTTGCAATAGTGCTGCTTATCTACAGTAGCTGGCATTTGTGAGTTTTTTAACTCAGTACACACTGGTTTTCAAAGGATATTATAATGTTCAAATTCATTGCACTGAATGTTTATAGCACTGGCTATGCAAAGACGAAAAACATAATTTATCCTTACGAAGTGATGATACTCAGGCTATTTTAAAAAAAAAAAGATTAAAAAGTTCTTTTCTGAAAATCATCAGTAAGGTTTGTGTTGCAAAGGATTACCCTTCGTCCCACAGAGGATATTGTGCAACAAACCGCACAAACGCGTTCACCTTTGGACTTTAATTCATGTTACTGTCTATATGCAAATTAATCCCAAACTACGGCAAAAAATACCATCATAAAAACCACACCAACTCTTCTGCGGCCCTGAATAATGTGTAAAACAAATCTGAAAAGCAGATTTGTAACAAATGCTGCAACACAGAAACCCTAAACTACTCCACCTTGGGTCAGTTTGGCTCTTTAAATAGAGCACAAACTCGTGACAACGCTAGCACAGCATTGATGTCACCCCATTTTTAAGGGCATACCGCGGCAAAGCTCCCACGCATACAGGTGCAGCGGGCCCGGACCGGGAACGTCTCTCTCAGGTAGGGGGCCACACAGCGGGGCTGGCGGAGCTTCCCGGCCGCGCCTCCCCCACACAGCCGCACTTCCAACACTTCAGTGCATCCGGAGTTCACACTTAGCTCCAGCCACGCCGCCAGGGTGCCGAGAGCACATCCTTCCGGCAGCGAGGCTCCGCACAGGCAGAGCGCCGCCTCCCACGTCCTGTGACCGAGCAGCCCGGGGCGCGCCCACCTCCGCGCCGCGACGCCCCAGGAAGAGCCCCCNGGAGGGACCCGGCGGGGACCCGCCCTTCGTCCCGGCTCCTGCCGCCGCCGCCGCGCCGCGTTCGGAGACTGCCGGCGTTCGCACCGCCGCCTCCCACCGCGGGCCCGCGCCCGGCCCGCCGATCACCGTCGCGTCGCTCTCCCGTCCGTGCTTAGGCCGGCTCCAGCCATGTCCAAGCCGCCACCTAAACCGGCCAAGCCAGGTGAGGGAAGGATGGAGCGGCCTGGCCCGTCGTTCCCGTGCGGGCGCGACGCCTGTGCCTGCTGACACGTGAACGCCTTGGTTTTGGGGTCTGCGCTCTCACACGGAGCCCGGGCGGGGGTGGGAGCGGGGCGCAGCCGCCCTTCCGTTCCGGACCTCGCCCTGCCGCCATGAACCGCGGCACGGCTCGCTTGGTGCCGGCGGGGACGGCTGCCCCTCCCGTGGCTGCAGAGCATCGACGGCTGCCCTCGGGCACCATGTCTGGGCCGGACCCCGCGCCCGCTCTAGCTTGGGAGAATTTTCACGAGTGCCGCCGAGTCGGAGCCACCGTCCGGCGATGGGCTCCCGGTGTGATGGGCTTGGCAGAGCCCTCTCGCCCCGGCTTCCCCGTCTGCAGCACGGAGCCGCGGTGCCCGGCGGTGGCACTTGGCGTCGTGGCGAGGACGGCCGGCAGCAGCCATCCGGGAGCTGCTTGCGTAGCCTGAAATGCGCAGGAAACCTTTCGCTCTTTTAAGAAATAGCCGTGAAGTAGTCCAGGGCTTGCCTCGTGGTTAACAATATATTAACGAATGAAATCAGTTTTATCGTATAGTCGCGTGCAACTTTCTTCAAAGATGGAATCCGCTTGTAGGACTCTTAGCAGCCAAACTCTAAATGTGCTCTTCGAAATTCCCGTGTCAACGTGCACATCGCCTCTTCTAGCGCATTTAGTCATCGATGTGTAGGGTCTTGCTCCTGTGGGTTTTTTTCTCAGAAAAAAATTACTGCAAAGCTGGATTTCTAAAAAAAAAAAAAATTAGTAGCAACTATTGCTTTTTCTAAAAATATATTTTAAAAAATTGGAAGTTTCACGGTTTTAAATCTTTGAATGGAAGTGGCATTTTTCAGGTAATTACATTTTTCTGTCAAAAACTTCACCATTAGCTTTAGGGTTCAGGGTTCCTTTAAGTAAGAAATGGATCTGGAAAATTTAGTGGCTGTTTATAATGTTTGTGTATCATCTGTCAATGTAAAAGCTTAAATTCTTACTTAGAAATTAAAAATCCACTGTGATTTTAATTAAATAGATAAGACTAATTGATGTCTCCCAAAACAGAATTATCTAATCCCTATAAGTATACCCGAGTTTCAGGGTTTTTTTTGCACTTGGAATACTGTTTGAAATGCCGATGTTAAAAAAAAATAATTTAATGCTTAGCCTAATGCAGTATTTTCACTAGACAGTTTATAAAACAAGTTTTTAATTTGAAGTTAAGTAAATGCAGAAACAGTTTAGACCATTTAAACCATTAGTCTCATCCTGCCTGCAGAAGCAGAATCTGCTAAAGCTCTCTGGCTGTAATTTCATCCTCAGAAGAATATCCTCTGACCTGTAGTTTGCTAAGCTTCTTTGAAAATAGCTTACTTTAAATGAAAAAGACAGTAGTGAAAGCATTGCTCTTGGGACCCTTACTGAAAACAAACTGGTACTGAGGGAAGTCTGAAGGCTTCTGAAAGAATGTTGTGTTTCACAGCTGAATATGTGTGAAAAATGGGATTTTCCAACAAAGTTGGTAACTCAGTTTTCTGGTTTTTGAGAAGATGAGTTTAATTTAACACAAGATTCTTAAGGAGTTAAAGGCTCTAGCCCTACCTGACTTACAGGAGGTCTCAGACTGACTCAGATATGTTTTGTCTAATACCAGATGTCTCTCCCTAGTTTAGTGGGGTGCAGTTCATGATGTGCTTGATCTGATAAAATGTAGACAATATGTCGTCGAAAGGACAGGCTCCCTACCCCCACCATTCCTTTCCGTTCCATTTTGTTACGTGACAAGCTGGTGCTGCTCTTAACTTTTTTATGTAAGGTTGTTTTTATGTGTGATGAACTTGCTGAGCTGGTTTACCAGCATGAGTTCTTGACACAGCAAAAGGAAATTTGTAGGAGAAGGATGAGAGAGAAAATAAGATTGTCTTGCTAATGACTTTCAGAGCTGATTAAGGGTAATAAGATTAATTTTTCTAAATCCCTAACTTTTGAGGAGAGAAAATTTTATGGCGTCTGTTGTGTCAGATTTCTTCAACGTAATTTTCTGAAAGGGATTTCCTTCTAGCATGCTTCAAAATATCTCTGTAGTTGCATGTCTGAGTTTTGTATGTTAACGTGGAATACAGATAATACGCCTTTGCTTCCGTAATCAAATTTCTTCAGGTTATAGATAGCTGTTATTTAAATACGTAAATGTAAGAACTGCATGTGGTGATGTAGTTTCTATAGCAGTGGAAGGTTGTCTCTTTTGGTTGCATTTTGACTGCATTTGCTAGAATATCTTGGTGCCTTTGGTCAAGCTGTGTTGATTTTTCTTCGCTGATCATTATTAGGAATCAAGTCTATAAGCTCTGTCAGGAAACAGGAAACCTGCCTGCATTGCTGATAGATTACTACAGTTCAGGACAGACAGAAGAGAAAGCAAGACATTGGTTGCTGTCGTCTGTTCCTCTGTGTTCAGGAAATAAGAAGTGCAGATTGGACAGAGAAGGAAGGAAATATTTCAGAGGTGGGGAAGTGAAAATATATAGTGAAATAAATATACTTTTTAAAACACTGAGTCTTCACTGCTCAACTCAGGGATTTTGGACATTACAGCTGGACAGTAAAATTGTGGGGAACAGAGGAGATGTGAAGGGGGAAAACCAACTAGCTGTGGCACTGTCATTTTCTTCGGCACATGAGAGCATTTTTTCTGACAGATTACTTTTCTGTAAATCCTGTTGCGTGCACAGCACATAAGGACTTCAGTTACAGAGGGATGGTTTTGACGTCAACATATGTTAGACAATTGTGAACACTTGAGCTAGTCTTTTGGGTCTCTAATCAGCCCCTGGGTAAGGGGACAAGATTGTTTACAGAGGCCCTAAAATTTTAACTTACAGTGGTTTGAGGCTTTTGTTTTGTTTTTTTTTAAGAAGTGCTTGGCTTTTCTCGTGTTACTCATGTCAATAACAATACGTATTGTTATTGTTTTCTAACTGTAGTTTTTATTTAGACTAACTATTGAAAATAAAAGTGGGTGTTGAAAATAGCATACACATACTTTTCTGTCAGTGTTATGCAAGAGTAGGGTTTCCCCTCCATGTTTTAAGACATTTTTTGATGTCTCAAACTCCATTATTCACATGTCAGATATTAATCCTGTTACTTATTAAGTCCTTTGGATTTGACTGGCTTTAATGGCTTCTGCTTAGTTGTCTGCTACTTAAGCAGTGTTTTCTTGAAGAGTGCTAACTGTCTGGTGATGTCTTTTTGATTAGAGCTTTATGTAGTATGCAGCAAAAGCTTTTGGGGAGATGAAAAGGGTGTATCGGTATTTTTAAAAAAAACTCATGTTCACTGTAAGGTTTCTTGATCCTGGCTTAGAGTTGACACATTTATATTTTATAGAGAAAGACCAGCTAAGGAAATTAGAGATTTAAATTACTTCAGTTAAGAGGGAGGCAGGAGGAAACATGAGGGTTTAGCATAAAGGGTTGCTACCTCAAAGCAATTTCGTTGACTTTTCTCCCACTAATAGTAGGATTCTGGACATAAAGACTCAGTTTGAATCACAAACAAGTTCACCTCAATTCTAAGGTGAAGTAGGAGCTGTGGCAGCATTCGCAGCAGCAGAACACTTGCACTGAGTCACATGCCTAAGGCTTTGGCAGTAGGCTTAAATTTGACATAAGTGATGGTGGTTTGGGCTTCTTCTGTACTCAGAGAAAGGTTTCTGTTAGCTAGGAAGATGTGAGCGTGTGAATGTGGGGAACTACACTGCAGTCATCAGGTCTGAGGGGAGAAAAACATCAGAGAAACAATTAAACAGTTCCCAGTCTGCTTTCAATATGAATTATAAACTTTCATTTCTGACCTCAGACCCTCTTATTACTGCAAATTGCTGGCACCTCCAGCAAGCTTTCTGCAAGTGAAGGCATGCTAGTATTCATAAAAATAAAATTGATCAGAAACAGAAGATTTCAACCTCAGGCTATGACAGTGACAATTTGTTCACTTATATCTTTTGTGAGAATTTTTACTTCCGATTTTCTGTAACACAATGACGTTTGTTCCGTGGTTGTTCCTGGATACCCCAGTTTGTATCTGTCCTTTGCGATCTTTTGAATGTGTTCCTAAACAAATTTCTAGGCTTGCTTGCCTGTGTTTTTTAATATGCCCTTCCTTCCCTCCCCCAACATGCATTCTCTATGCTCACTTCCTCTTTCTGATAAGCACTACTTAGAAGTTGAAGATGGTTCTCTAAACACTGGAGACTCCACCTTTTTCTGTCTCAGTAGTGGCAGTCCTTAAATGCTTGTGTTGAACTCTGCTGTGTCTGTGAGCAAAATGCCAAAGTTCAAACGGCAGTCCTAGAAAAATTATTTCCAATACTTTTGTACCTGTTTGGAGGCCTGTGTGTGAAGCAACTTGTTTTCCAATTCCAAATGCTACGGGCATGGGGCAGAGGGGCAGAAAGCTTGCTGAAGGAAAAGGACCTGGGGGTGCTGGTGGACAGCTGGCTGAACGTGAGCCAACCCAGGTAGCCAAGAAGGCCACAGGCATCCTGACCTGCATGACAAGTGGTGTGGGCAGCAGGCAGTAACTGTCCCACTGTAGTGGGTGCTGGTGAGGCTGCACCTCAAATCTTTTGTCCACTTCTGGGCCCCTCGCTACAAAAAAGACATTGAGGTGCTGGAGAGAGTCCAGAGAATGGCAACAGAGCTGATGAAGAGTCTGGAGAGTAGGTGGTATGAGGAGTGGCTGGGGGCGCTGTGGGTGTTTAGCCTGGAGGAAAAGAGGCTCGGGGAGGCCTTAGTGCTTTGTATGACTGTCTGAAGGGAGGTGCTTGTTTCTTGTGCCAAGTGATAGGACAAAAGAAAATGGCCTCAAGTTGTGCCATGGAAGTTTAGGTTGGATATTAAAGAAAATTTCTTCACTGAAAGTGTTTGTCAGGTATTGGAACAGGCTTTGCATATTTTCTCCTTTTGGGTCATTTGTCACAGCTGGCAGATTCAAATTGTTTTCAGTCAAGTTAGTGCTAGAGTCACTGATTCTGAACTGTTCCTGTGCAGTATTATGGCAGCAAGGAGAAGGGTGGCTGATGAGAGCCCAGGATTAGCTTGAGCCATTTAAGAAGTTGATAGACTTGTGGTTTTTTTAACTAACTGTAGATTAACATAGTTAATTCTGATTTTCTACAGCACAGAGATTATCCCTCTAGCACTGACAGTGACATGAAGTGCATCAGTTCATCTTAAGTTAGTTATTCTGATTTTTATGGTAGTCTAGAGCAACTCAGTCTTAATATAGCTAATGGAAGGGAACAAGATCAATATCTGATTAGTAGCATCTTGTTCGAGTCAGTGAGATTTATTGTGGCTCTCTATTGCAGATGCTGACAAAAGATTCGGATCAGTCCAGTGAGGCCAAGCCTTGGTAGCTCCTGTGAACATTGACTTACTGCCATCATTGTTTTGTTTAAAATACATGTGTTTTGGATCAAGGACCGTATTGGAGTGGTTTTTTTGTTTGAGGATGTAATATTAATTGACAGCTAATGAAATTTCATTATCTCCCCTTTGGTGTTGAAATTTAAGCCTAACACAAATACTTAAGTAATGCCATGCAGGTATAGGTAGGTTTTTTTTGTTGTTTTCTTTATTCTTTTTTAGCTTTTCATTAGGGAGGTTGAAAGCAAATGAGAGTGGAGAATGTTTTGGTGGTAGAGGGGACTTTAATGCTAATGTCTGTGGCGGTTTAGAGAACCTAGAGTAAAAGAACAGAAAGGAAGTGGGAAAAAAAAAGTCACTGTGTGAGAGAAACAGTAACTCCTTGTTGCTGTGCTCCTTACTTAGCACTTCTTTGGAAGCAATCTTCTGTTAATGATAATGCAATTGATCGAAAATAAACCTCGAAGTTGTAAGAAGAAAACAAAAGTCTTGCAGTCCTTTTTGAAAATGCTGTTTTGGTGTTGCAAGGTCCTTTTGTTAGTTAGCATTATGAAGCACAGCAGGTCTCTCTTCAGTTCCTATCAGAAGCTGCATTTTTAAGTTGTCATTACTGTTTAGTTTCTCATTTTCATTTTTTTTTATGTGCGTAGCGGGGAAAGGATCATCTTAGAATCAAGAGTTGCATGTTCCCTTCCTCAGAAAAGCTGGAGAAGTTTATAGCTAAATTACTCAAAATAAGTTAAACAGTGTGGAGTTGGCCCAACCTGACACTACTTTTATGTTGCTAGTTACAGATAATAGTTTGACTGCTTTACCATGGTGCATTGCTGAAGGAGGGTTTGGCAAGTCATGACTTGAGGTTTATATGCTAAGAGTATTTGTTTTTCTTTAGTATCTATAATAACTTACCTTTTTTCCGTATCAGATAGTTGTTTTGCAGATGTTTAATGCAAATTCCGTAAGAAAGGAAAAGACAGTTTTATGACTGGAGTTTGGGGTTTGTGAGATTGAAGTATTACTGGTTAATGTCTCGAGTGTGCAAAAGCAGAGTGTGCTTTGCTGATAATGTGGAAGATCGGGTGGAGAGAGCTTGAACACCAGAGGATGACCATATCAAGCCAAGCCATGTTTATCAGGAAGCTGGGGTTTGAGTCAAATAAGGGAAGAGGTCTGTAAGAAGTGTTTTATGATGTCTTCCCTTACTCAACTGGCTCAGGTGTGAAAACTCCCTTCTGTGGGGATGGTGTCAGACATTCACACTAAGGCTGAAGGTATTCATCCCTGCTGGTGGAGTATAACTAGATCAGCTATGCTGACTTGAAAGACAGCTGTCATGTCTTAGAAGGTGCCATAAACCATCCAAAACCCCAACCCCAGACCAATTTCTGAGGTCTGAGCACACATTTAATTTTGTGCTTCATGGGTTTTTCCTGTGGATCAAGGTTGTGACCATCACTTTGAAGTGGACATTAAAATTGCTGGTCTTGTCCATGGTGGGTCCATGGGTGGTGGTATCTTTCTATTCCTATGCTTTCTTTCTATCTTTCTTCTCCTAACTCCTTATGGAAATATATTGTAAACCAGATGAAAAAATTCCAGTCAAGGCCTTAGTAACTAACTCCCTATATCTGGTTATGTTAAAACTGGCTAAATTAAAGTTTCTGTAGTGCCTTAGTTTGTCTGGATTTTGCTTTAAAATTTCACAAGTACCTAATCCTACCTTAATGTTCTGAAAGTTTGCATGTAAAGGTTTGTTAATTGAAGATTTTTATTGTTTCTCCTGCACACTGCTCTAAAGGACTCAACCAACCTTCCCCTAAACCCACCGAGCAGACCAGGGGATAAGAGGACTGAAAAGAAGAATCCTTTAAATCTCTCCTGTGCTTAGAAAAAGATTTGTTGTGGGACATATCACTGCCCCGTGCCTCCATGTATGTTGCTTTTGAAAGAGATAATCCTCTCATTAATCATGCCGAGAATAAAGTAATTTATGTGTGCCTGGTGTTTTGAAATTGAAAAAAAGTACATATGTGTTCTGTGTTGTAGTTACTTTTTCCTTTAAAAGTATGTGGTGGGGAAGTACAATCAGTCAACTTTGGTAAGTTCAAATCAGTGCTAGTTAGTGGTTTACTGTCCTAACAGGAATCTTGAAACATGGTTTGTACTAGAGAGAAGGTAGTAAGTGGAAGCAGGGGAAGACCTCGGGTGCTTTCTAACTTTTTGCATCTTCCAAATCAAAAATTACTGTCAGTGCAAGCTCTGTCTGCATGCCTGGAGGTAGGTATTGCTAGATAAAAGTACTTCCAGTAATTACAGGTACCCATGTGCCTAATAAAATGAGGTTTCTTTGTGTTTGCAGAACTAGGATTCAAGTCTAATGTGCCCTTTGCATGCTAACATTTTGTTATTTTAATCTTCTAGACTGAATATTTGCATTAGAATTTGGTACCAAAAAAATCTTACAAATGCTAAAGTCCTCTTGTTCTGAGCTGTTACATGAAGCAAGGTAAACAGGCTTAATATCTCTTTACCAAGAAATTTTTAAAAGATTGGTGCCAATAGTAAGTAGTGTTTAACTTCAATATAAAGTACTCTGAAATTAACATTAACCAGACCTGTAGTTCTATAGATGCAGATCTCTGCTTTGTATTTCATTACAGAAGAATTTTTTAGCATGTGATGGTCTGTCTGTGACACCACAGTTGGACGTTTGGGGAAGTAACTCCCTGTTTCAGGTTTATAGAATTTAAAAAAAACCACAAACAAATAAACAATGAATTGCCTTTTGTATAAACAATGTGGCAGCTGTACTGTAATCAGCATCAGTATTTCCAGTCTTCTTTATCTCAGCAGGTGTCATAGTTTTAGAAAATCTGTTGGCACATATGCTGTACATTAGTATGAAAGACACATGCTACACACAAATGCATATTTCCTCCTTTTCCCTGTCTTCTGCCATCTTTTCATTTCCCCTTTTAATATTTCTTACTCTTCCCTTTTGTTGTCCATTTCCTCCTCTTACTTACATTAAACACTGAAAATCCGTGCGTGATGGCTGCAGTCTCCATAGTTGTTAGTGTGAAGTTCTCTCTTGTGTTTTTGTGTCTTCTGTGTGAGAAAGCCAAGGAGAATGGTGCTGTCTTCCATCCTATTGTGTCATCACTTGTTCTTTTTTATTTTCTTTTTTTTTTTTTCCTTCCTTTATTTTTTGTCATTATTGCTTGGCTTCTCCACAGTTGCAGCTCACATTTCATGCTGAAGCTCTTTGGTTCAGGATGCATTACTGTGTGGTCTCCTTGTTCATCATCTTTCTATATATAGTAAACATCACTCAGGTTTCATTCCTTTTAGCAATTGCCACAGTTGCAAGTATTTTGTTTCTGGGGCAAAGGTTTGAGAAGTGTTGGACCTTTTATGTCTAGGAAATGGCTGCTGTGTGAAGGAGAGAACCAACCAACAAAGCCAAATTGAATTTCTGTTATTAAAAATTAGGAACTGGAAGGAGTAATTATATATTAGGAAAAAAAATGTGCAGTATTTACATGCACTTGGCAATGTGTTTACACAGATTCATTTTGTGTTTGTAGTTTTACATACACTTAGTCACAAAACAATCCTGAGAATAGAGGACTACAGAAATGTTTTGCTTAGTAGTTATGCCTTGGCAAGTATGCCTTGGCATTGCTGTTGATAGGGAATATCCAGAGGCAATTGAAAATATAATTTAAGAGCCACCCAGGGGATGCCGCAAAATGGTAGTTGGGTACCATCCTCCTTTCTCAAGGTGGTCAGTATATTCACCTCCAGAATATAATTTCTAATGCGCTTAAGTTAGCTTTCTAAAATAATCAATTTTTTTTGGGTAGGATTTTAGATACTGGCATAATAAAGACTACATCTAACAGGGGAAAAAAAAGGACAAAAAAATTCTAGAGATGATGTTTCTTAATTAAAAATGCAAAGGCTTGTTCTTGAGGCCTACTCTACTTGCTTAGCTCCATTTAATAAACAACACANNNATGTGTGTACACTTTATTGTACAGTATAGCCTTTGGTAGTAAGTTCATCAATTTCTCTGAGTACACAAAATAGCCTGGACCTAGTGTGATTGGAGTAACTCTCCTGATGAATCAAAAACTGCTTCACTCAAAAGTTAATCTGTATAAACATACATGGTGTAAGAATCTGTGTGTAACCTACATTTGCAAACTTAGAACATTTAAAAGTAAATAAACTTATATGCTTAAGACTTTAGATACCTTAAATCTGAATTAAATAATACAGAACACTCTACATAATATATTCCTCAAATGGACTCCAGCAGTTCGGCTAATTAAATTATGTCACATGTATTTTTCTTCTGTATTTGTACTGTCTGTTCATGCTCTTGAAATGAACCTTCTGAATT